>JABUQX010089298.1:5000-41984 GCA_015478945.1 Trachelipus rathkii | reverse complement strand
CTACCTTTTCTCCTCAAGGGACTGGTGTAAGTTGCGTTAACACAGTTATTATTAATTATTAGTAATATATCCATTAAAGGAAGTTTATCGACACACCACCCGTCGAACCACAGCACTTTAAGAGCCCAGGCCCTTTACCGCCCATTCTGTTCCAATTACCTTCTCAGTTAAGGACTATTCGTCTGCAGTCCCAGAACAAATTCACGCCATTATATGCCGCTTCACGGACTTCGCTCCACCACGGCCTCAGCAGAAGGGCATTCATCCCTCGACCAGACTAGGGCCACACCACCACTACCCCACTCACAAAACCGCATTCCTTTTATTACTGCACTTTATTCTCGCTCTGCCAAACTCACACTTTCTCTCTCACACTCTCTCACTTATTCTCAAGTCTCTCTTTCTTCCGACTCTCCAGCCGCGTCCCCTCCTCACCACCACCGCCACGCAACATCCCCCCCTGCTTTATAACAATTTCATCATTCCATCCTTTTCTCTTATATGACCAAATATCCATCTCGACATACGTCCCATTTATATTTCGTTTTACCCATTCTTCACACCACACAACTCTCTAATAGTTCATCCTCTATTCTATCAATTTTCGTTGTTTCATCTCACTCACCACACACACACCTAGCATCTATACTTCTTATTCCAGACCAATCTAAAGTTCTTATTACAATAACACAAAGTAACAACATACCGTCATTAAGACCCTAGGCCACTAAAGACTTAGTCCCGTACATCACAACGATTTAATTCCACCAGCCACCTTCCCGCCATTCACAACTTCCTACTAAACTCTGCATCATCTTCCCTTCTCATCCAACAAACCCTAAATATTTAAACTCAGACACTTGTTCCAGCTTGCTCACCATCTAACATTAACTTCACACTAGGACTGTCCTCACTCACAACCACACCTAACTCTTATCCACGTTTACTTTTCAAACCCTCCTTTTACACACCTGCCAAATCTTCTACCAATCCTCTCAAAACTCTTCAGATTGCCACACAAAATCGATATCAATCCGCCTATAATGTAGGGCACCTCCAATCATCTCCATCATCTAACACTATTTCCTACCACCCCCAAATTATTTCATAACACCATCCATATCACAAATTGAATAATCAAGGAGAATAACACAACCCCCCCAGCTCACTCCTCTATAATACAAGCCATCACTTGACACATTTATTCTTAAACACGTCTTCACTATGTCATACATACTTTTGATTCCATTCAGAACCTATCACCAACACTGTATATTACTTCACTAACATTCCTGCCATTTATTATCCTTCTATAACCCTATCTACCCCTATTGGCAAATCCACTAAAAAACCCTATAAACAATTTTATCTCTCTCTCTTATTTCTCTATCATTTGCTTCAATGTAAAGATTTGAATCCACACATCCTCTCTACTCCTAAAACGACCTTTTTCCTTCACAATCAGTCCTCAGTCACTCGCGCACTCTTTCAACCAAAAACACAAACTTTACATACTCTTACTATCATTATATTATTATAACTTTAGTTTTGTACTACTACTTATAATTTCTTACCAGTTCCTTTATCTCCCTTACCCTATATATAAAGTACTATTACTGCTCTCTTCAATCCTTCGAACTATAACCTCCATAAACGCTATGTTACACAACTTCCAGATCACACACCAATCTGCCTCCTCTTGATCATTCCACAGTAATTTCATCTATACCTGCAGATTTTTACCATTCTGAAACTTTCTCACTCTCCATTTCATCCTCTTTGCTAATAACTCTACCCATAAAATACCTATTCCTTATTTTGTATCTATTAATATATCTTATTAGCTGACTTATCATTATCACTCATCATTACTGTCCAATATATACCAGATTTTCAAGTGTTCTTTCCACACTCCACTCACATCCATTTCATCAGTTACAATAACACCCATCCCTTATTCATTATTCTAAGCAAGTTCCCCGGATCTTATCTGATACCTTCGCGCTTCCTCCAGAAGCTTCATTCCCTTAGCGTCCCATTAATCCTCCTTCCAAAACTGTTTCATCTACCTCTTCTTTTTCTCTTTCATGGCATCTTTTAGCATTCTTTTTTCCTCCTTATATAATTCAAGCATCTTTTGAAACTTCATTGCTTTTATTACATTCAATCATGCTTCTCTTTACTTTAACCGCTTAATCACTCTCTTCATTCCACCACTCATGTATCATTCTTACATTCCTACTTTTAGGCTACAGTCCAACATTACTTCTTTTGCCACGCTAATCATATCGCTTTCCTTCATTTCTTCCAGATTATTCAGTTGTCACTGTTCACATCAACTTCATTACTTCGACGTTCTTACAATTACCTTTTCACTAAACTTCCTCTAATTTTACCCACTTCTTCGTATCACCTTCCTCCCATCTCAAGTCCCCAACAACATATTACATTAGAACAACATAATTGATCATATCCATCCTAAACCCCTCACTGATTTAACATCCAATTATTACCTCAACATCTCTTCTTCACCAACACAAAATCAATCATACTTATCCACTTATACCATCTCTACCCTACACCAACTCTAGTATACAGATACTCGGTTGTTTAAAAGAAAGGATTACTACACACATACCTTCTCCTCACAGAAATCAATCACCTTCCTACCATTTCTCATTTTCTCTGACACCCCAAAACCCAATCTTTATGTTATACCATCCTTTTTTACATATTATATAATATATAGTATATAATATAAGAATATATATATATATAATATATATAATATATATTATATAATATATATATATATATATATTATATATATAAAATACTATAATATATATATTAAATAGTTATATATATAAAATCCGTATTTAATATTCAATATTAGACTGAAACTACTATTGTATTACTTATAATTTAAAACATCTTATAACATAAAAAGAGTTAATTTAAAAAAAAAAAAAAAAAAAAAACGTATTTTGCACTAAAAAAAAACGTGTGTTTTTTTTCAAAATAAAACCCAAATTAAAAAAAAACGGATTTTTTTCACAACCCTAATAATATATAATATATATATATTAGTATATATATATTATATATATATTATATAAATATATAATATAAATATATATATATATTAAATATATATATATATATATATATATATATATATATAATATATATATATATATATATAATATAGTATTATATATAATATAATATATATATTTATATATATTATATACAGGGCGTATTTAGGGGGGACAGCCATGTCCCCCCCGAATTTATTAGACCACTAAAAAATTAGTAAGCATTCATATCTGTTAATTTAAATTAAAGTGCAAGGTTAAATTAATTTTAAATAATTCGTCGCAGTCAAGAACAAATCTCGTAAGTCCTTATTAAAACTAAACTTGAGCCATCAAAGAAAATCAACATATACCCAACCATTCCTTCTTCCACCACATATTAAATCCGCACATTCATTTTTTATCGATTATTTGGATATGAATATCGCATTGGGAAGGTTCTTAATCATAAAGAAATATATCTTCCTTGCAATTTGCCATACCGAGCAGGTGTAATGTAACCAATGAGAAGATAAAATATGGTGTAATATTTTACAAGGAATATTTATAAAGCAAATGGATTTATGGAAAGTTGAAATGATCATCACAGCACAGATCGTCCAAAAACAGCAGAGACACTAGTTTCTTGTTCGCAGTCACAATTTCCAAATTATTTATACATCGTGTATTGCAAATACTTCAATTTTACCCATGTCTACTCTTACAGTAGAAAGAAGCTTTTCAACATTAGACTTCTGAAAAACTTGAGAAATATTATTGGAGATAAAAAGACTTACCTGAGCATTATTTTCATTATAAAATATGAATAAAACTAATGATATTATCTCGGACTTTGCACTCTCATGACCGGCGATTAAATTTAACAATTTATGTAAGGTGAAATTTACTAAAATAATATAAAATTATTCCCCATTTTTCTGTAGATATTTAATTATTGTCCATCCACTGTAATTATTATATATATATATTATATAATTTATATATATATATATATTATTATATATATATATATATATATAAATAATATATTATATAGTATTAATTATATAATATATATAATAAAGATATATATAATATAGAAAAGATTTTGTCTGCCCCCGAAAAAAAATTCTGGATACGCAACATATAATATATATATTAAA
Source organism: Trachelipus rathkii (assembly GCA_015478945.1). Classification (NCBI taxonomy): domain Eukaryota; kingdom Metazoa; phylum Arthropoda; class Malacostraca; order Isopoda; family Trachelipodidae; genus Trachelipus; species Trachelipus rathkii. Next base: position 37,744 of record JABUQX010089298.1, on the reverse strand, counting down.
TATATATAATATATATATATATATATATATATTATATATATATATAAATATATAAATATATAGTTATAATATTATAGTAGATGTAATCCTTTAAAAGAATTACATAAAAGTGGCATAATATCGGACAATCGTGGAAAACGCTACTCGTGCAACCCGGTAGTGTCACGTGTAGCTAAAACTCCAATAGAAAGATCGCGAAAGTCTCCACAATGATTATTATATATCTGTATAATTTTATATGTTAATTTTTTAATTTTTTATATATATATTTAAGGGCTCGAGCCGACGGAGACAGAGGGGGACGAAGTCCCCCGTGTCCCCCGCTGAGCCGAGAGACCCTGACTCTTTCCATCTTTGCTATTTAACCCTTGGTATTCCTTTAGTTAAAAAAAAAAAAAAAACCATTACATTGTTCGTTCGATATATATCTGTAATACCCTTTAAAGGACAAGTTCATATTATATATATAGTATATATATATGTATATATATTAAATATATATAAGATATATATAATTATTATATATATATATATATATAATATATATATATATAGTGACTCAATCGCCTCACCGAACTCATCGCAAGGCGATCTAATACTGACTCACGCAGCTTGTTTCAACGTACTCGTAAAATTTTCTACTAGTCACAATCTACAGTTGCCAAATATATAATATATATATAATATTATATATATATATATCTATATATAGATATATATATATATATATATATTATATATATATTATATAATATATATATATGATATATATATATATATTCGTACATATTTATTGCGGCGAGTCTTTACCGCTACTACCGGACGATATCAAGCTCCAAAATATCGTTCCGGCATAAGTCGCGTTTAGACCACTCGCCAACTAAGCAAAGACCCATTCGTCACTAGTTGTCGTTGCGTGTGTATTCTTCTTGGCTCCGTCTTGCTCAGACAAAAATTGAGAACACCCCCTCCTAGATTAGTTACTAACTGTGGATGTGCTAAATTGTTAAAAAAAAAAAAAAAATTATTTAGAAAAAAATTATTTTATTATTACTTTATTATTTATTTTATTATTACAAATTCGTTGATATATTTACTCAATGTTTATTATTTTTGTATATAAATTATGTGAACATCAATTGTTATAATCATTCAAAATTACATTTCGAAAAAATATAATGCAATCGATATATAAAAATCGGAACAAAGCATCGATTAGCGATATCCCTAAAAAAAACGAGAAAATTAGCCGTTTAAAATTTTCGGAACGTTATTTTTATATTTTTCTTTAAAATATATGCGTAAAAACACGAAAATCCGTAAAAAAAACTTCAAATAATTTTTAAAACTATTTTTGTAAATGAAATGTTTATAATTTTAATATACTATGTACGTGAACTCAAGTCACCAATACTAAAAATTACCAAACTTCTACTAACTTTAATTTAACTTTTATTTATACGACCATAATGACTAGGACAAACTTGTCCTCTTTTATCTGATCTATGATGCAGCATAAATTTGTAGGGTTCTAAGTTATATATATATATATATATATAATATTATATACTATAAATATATATATATATATATATATGTATATATATATATATAATAGAAATAATTTATATATTAAATATATAACGATATTGTAGAGATATATATATATATATATATATATATATATATCCCATCAAATAATATAAAAACAAAACAACTTGAAAAATAAACAAAACAATTTACACCAACTTACGCCTTGGCAAAATATAAATTCGTAAATCTATAATAAGCTCTTCAATAAAAGTTTCCTTATATAACTTTAAACAAAAGCTTTCTTAAATAATTCTAAAACAAAAAGAATGTTTCACAAAATTGAATTAAATAAATGTTCTTAAACAAACGTCCTCCCAAAATTGCCAATTCCAACTTATCACTCTCGATTCGGTCAAAGAAAAAGTCTGCTTTTTCCAAATTTTCCTCACGTATTTTTTTCACCACTCGTAAAATCTTCTAAAACATTCCAATAATATTTCGAACCATTATTTTCGACCAATGACAATTCGAGAATTTCTTTTCGTTGGTTGCCGTTTTTGCTTGGTTCGTTTCACTCTCATCTGTAACAAAATTCCATTGGTTTAATAACGTCCCAGTGAATTTTTTTTTTAGGAAAATAGTCTTAATAACTGACCTTTAGCTCACTTGGCCGGCCCGCCAATGTATACCTGAGCCTAGCTAAGCACTTAGAAGGCTGTTTGCACATTGATGTAAAACTCAAGCTCTAGTGATGACATAACTGCCATGCGGTACACGGGGATAAAAAGACGTGGAGTTTGCCAATCTTCTCACCATGGCCCACACCACCAGCCTACCCTACGGGGTCGGATCCTGGAGGTTTGGTCTCTGGACTGTAACCTGCTGTGGAGAAGAGGATTACCCTTCCTTATGAATGTTTATTTGCCTTCCACCCCATTTCTTTTATTTACTTTTATGTTTCAGTGTTATTTCTTAACCTGCCCATTCATGAAGACAAATAATGTATTAACTATACTGTGTTAAAAGCAATTAAGATGAAAAAACGTTATTAAATAAAGGTGAGAACAACATCAATAACAACAATTATCATTGTCGGGTTCCCAGCCTGCCTCACTCGGTCTCAACTACTTCTCCCAGCAGTATTTCTGTTTCTCCTTCTCCTTAACATGAAGATTCTTGGCATAACCTACAGCGATTCGGTCGCTGTAAGCCCCTAATACCCAGGTGCCAATACGGTGGCATCCCAATATGTCCCCCCTCTAGTTGTTCTCACTCGATAATCCATATGCTGCTCTCCATTCCCGAATCCAGCTGATACATCATTCCCATTATGAATACTTTTGCATCCACTACCTCCAATCTCTTACTGTAGCATAATAAACCATTCTTCTTAGATATGCAACTTGTTGAGGCTTTGGAGTGAAGACCCTCCAGTTCACATAATGGAGTAATGGTCCCTTCTCGTTCAAGGTCTACCTCGAATCAAATCTATATTGTCATCCTTACGTCTCTCGGAAACATCAGTCTTTTTTTCATCCCTGATGAAATAAGAAACAAATTTAAGGCACATAATTCATTCGTGTGAACAAAAAGACGAAGGTACTGCTGCATTTTAAAGAATCTCCAGCAGAAAAGATTTTCCTACAAACTTTTTATAGATTTCCCCTCGTCGGAACTTTCCTACACCTTAAATCCTCGTTTACTGTTGATTTAATACCCCTCATCCACCTTCAAGGTGAAAATTGGTTAACCAGTAAGTACGTTCAGCATTTATCCCCCATCAATGTTGCTTTAAATGTCAACGTTTGGTCATCCCTCGAAAATACTGTAGGGACCGCATGACATAGGCCCAGTCTGCGGATAAATTTCATATTCCCTGTTGAAAATACACCACACTGCAAAAACTGTGGAGACCTACAGTGCTTCTTCCTTAAATTGCCCATCTTACCGTCTGAACCAGGAGGTTTTGAGTTATTGTACCATACATTAATGATAAAAGATGACTCTACAGCAATAACAAAAGGACTCGAACCACCCCAAACAGATATTTTTAAAGCAGCTCGGCGAACTCGGCGAAATTTAATTGCCAAATAGCTGTAAGCAGATATTTCGAACTTATAATCGACTGTCACTTACAATCCCCTTCTTAGTGGGAATAGTTTTTGTGTCACAGAAAAATTCGTCGCCCACAACTCTTCACCACAGCCCTCCGTTATATGGCCTGTATAACAGACACGATCTCCGCTCCTGCTGCTGTTGCAGATGCATTACTCATGGTTTCGCTAGCCACTCGAGCTCTTACAGGTTTCCTTAGCCCTGTCAAAAATAGGAACTAAACTAGCACTCCTTGTATATCATACCACAAAAGTCTACAACCTCTTTTTACATGGCAGAGTAGGTAAAAAAGACGTTGTAGTATGATCTACCTAGGCAGTCAGTGTTAATAAGTTCTGCACTGATAATATCAAAGATGGTTGCCCTATGCCCAGAATATGATTTCGTTACATTATGCTCGTCAAAATTACCCCTCGGCATCAGCGTTTTTGCTGGATCTGTATAACAGAAGCTGGATCGAATCTTCTTTTCATCTATTTGAGCAACGCAGTGGATATCCTATAATTGGAAGATCCGAATTTGGCGGACAACCAAAGACCCATTTCGCTGACCTGTCATCCTTGTAAAATATGGAGAAAATTGTTTTCAGGACTCCTTCTCCCTGTCCTGGAGAGTTGGCCAGTTTTTCAAACTTCCAGTTAGATTTCCGCAAAAATACGTTCGACCGACGGATCCTTTTTAAAACTGGACCTATGACATCCGGAAGCCTTCTTCAACTGGTGGGATTCTTGATGATCTATCACACTTGAATAAAGCTTATACACAAACGTACGATTGGTTTTATCCTTAAACTCACTCGCCGGTTTCCTTGGACAACTCCCTCTTTTCATTAAATATGGTAACTCCCATTTCTCACCCACAAAACCTCGGAGTACTTTTAAGAAAAAAGGAATCGAAGAATCTGCTACCTTCCTCCCCTGCGAACTAACCTTATATAGTTCGCCCATTCCTTTAATTTCACAAGTCAAATTTCAGACTCATTCTAGATGACCCCTTAACATATCAACGTAAATTAAACTTCTGAAAACTACTTGTCATCGCGTGCTTACCTATTACGTCATCTCGCTTCAAAATTAGATGCAATCGCAAGTCCCTTTTACCCTCATAGATAGCCCTAATCCGATCAAGCTGTACTATGCCTGTGTAGTATATGGACAGGCCTCCCCAACTCTTCTACACTGGTTAGATCCCATCCAAAACGAGGCGATTTGTATCTTCACGGGAGACTTCCGATCGTCCTCCAGATGAGCCTTGAAGTTGAATCCAATGTTATGCCACTCTCTCTTCAAGGGAATACATCATGTGCACCCACAAGTTATCTTCGCTTCCAAACCCCAATACCGTCTCTCTGGTACAGATTCTGCGGGAATACCTCAGATCCTATTACTCCTATATGCAATCCACAGTTTTATACATCCATAACTCTTCAACATCCCTTTGCAAAAGTACTGCTTTCTTCTTATGACGAAGTTATATACACCATGGCTATTTCCTGCTCTCTCCAAATCTAGCCACCCTGCTGTTTGTTAAATGGCACCTCTGTTCTCATTCGCTTGTTCACGGTGTATTACTTCGTGTTCACTGACGACTCTAAAACAGGGAACAGTGTGGGTGCGTCTGCTGACTTTCCTGACCCCAACCTCTCCCATACCCTTCCCCCTTATGCTTAAATTCTATTCCTTAACCAAGATCACTCTTCATGTCATTTATTGTGATTCGCTCAGCGTACTCCACGCGCTTAAAACCCTTATTCTAAAACACAATGGTTATCCGCTGTACAGCAATTTCTTCGGCTGCTCCACTTTTGCAAGATACGAAAAGAAACAAATCATACTATATTGACCCCCTCTCACGATTGTAACTGGCAATAAAATTTCCGCCTTTATTTTCGGAATTGTTTCAAGGTACCTCCAGTGTCAGTCGACAAGTCGGCCTCCCCTCAACCGATTATGTATTCATGCTCCCAACAATGCTTCCGGTCTTAATTGCAAGATGATGGCGGTGATCAGCGGGAGTGAAACTTAGAAAAATAAAGCCGATGTTGAATGGTCTTCCTCTCCCAGACGGAAGAGCTTACACGAGGTAATTGGACACCCTCGTATTGACCACACCAAATATCATCAACACAGACATGTCACGGAACCTCCTCGCATCTGCAACTTTTGCCGTCGCCATACCCTCCATCTGTTCAACCAATCTCAATTGATTGTTCCGAACTGAACCCATTCGCCCGCGTCTATTCCTATTTAATGTCCTACAACATTCTAAAATGTTATTCCATTATTATCTGAAGTCTTCCCACCTTTAGCAGAACTCTTTTTCTGTATCTTCAAGAAGAATATTCTATACAATATAACATTTTCCAGCAGTCATAGGACGACTATAATGTAAGGATCATTTAAGTTTTTATTTAGTAATTATATTATTAATATATAAAAATTCCGTCCAAATTTTTTTTTTTTTTTTTTTTTTTTTTTTTTTTTTTTTTTTTGACATTTAAATATGTGTAATCCAGAAACCCAACCTATGGAGTGATTATTCAACTCAGTTTGCCGATTTCCTTTTGAGCGTGGTCTGTGCTTAACTCAATATATATAGTATATATATTAATATATATATTAATATAGTAAATAATATATATAATTTATAATATAATATATAATTATTATATATTATTAATATATGTTCATATATATACATATATAATATATAATATATATATATATATATGCTCATGATGAATTTGAAGTAATTAAGAAATCAATCAAAATCAAAAAAGTAAAAACAAGAGGACAATGAATACCAACCTATGATCGTAAAAGGAATACCAAATGAAGTTAAAAAATCACCATTAAAAACGAAGAAAACTGCAATTAAAAGAAAAATTGGGTTGTTTATTATTTAAATATCATATTTAACAATTCCTAAATGCAGTTATTATGATTAATGATATTTTGCTTCCCAATATTTTTCATCTCATTATACTTCAAATATTGGGAGAAAAAGTCTTCTAGCGCCTAAAGATAAAAAAAGTTAGAGTATTAAAAAAATTATTTGGGGCAGCATATAAACAAACTTGATAAAAATGAAAGTATTCGAATCCTCAGTTGGATAAGTTATTCCGGCGTGGCGTTAATATTCCGTAAACAAGTTGTTCCTTAAAACAATGTCAAACATATTAGGCACTCCAGATTTAAGAATTTAATTTTTCAAAAGAATATTCCCATAATAGAAATATAAAGCTATTATGGCGAATTTTAACTGCAAAGTTTTTTTTTCCGCAACATATTCTTTTATTTATTAAATTCAAATAACAACCGTACGATCAATACTTTACAAATTAAAAAATAAAACACGAAGGATATAAAGGTCGAATCGTTCACTATAACTGAATCAAAATAGAGAATTAAGAAAAAAAAAAAACGACTTAAAAAATTCCATAAATAAAGAAAAGATAAAGATCCTCACGAAGGCAACGAAACAAAGTTATGAATCTTCAAAAAAATTAATTGATAATCACTTAATAAGATTAAATCCAAGATTTTATCCGTTACATTGGGAATATTCCAAGATCTGTTTAGCCTGAAATAATTAAGCTGCTTTGAAATTACCTTACAAATTCACAATCCCAGGATAAATTTACACCCTATTATTTTAAATAAATTTTAATATCATTCATAAGTAAAACTCGAGCAGGCTTCAACATAAAATTGAAAACAACACAAAAATCAAAATTTACAGACGTTATTATACTTGAAAATAAAATGAATTTTAAATATAATGACGATTGTATTCTATTTTAACCAGATAACCTAATTTGCACTAACAACTAACTAAACTAAATATATATAGTTATATATATAAAAATATATAATATAATAATTAATTATATATTATATATATAAATTATATATTTTTTATTAAAATTATTAATATATTTAATAATATATATTCTTCCTGGGGCAAGAATTAAAACTCGACTGCGAACACGTTTGTTGCGCTGGTTTGAGATAGCCTGCCTAAAGTTCGATTTTCCTGTAGTCCCCACGTGTTACCATTAAAAGGATAAAGCACGTTAAAAGCAAGTTACAGTATATATAGTATTATATATATATATATATATAATATAATATATATATATATATATATATATATATATATATATATAATATATATATATATATATATATATATATATATATATATATATAATAATAATATTGATATGCAATCTGAATTTGACAATCTTTCGAAAACTCCAGCGTATAGGTGATATTTAATAGATCTTAAATTTTTTGAATAGGAACCTGTATATCTTAAACAGAAAAAATTAGTATTATAACCTAAACAGAAAAATTAACAAAAATCTTCTATATTAAAGGTAAATTTAATTTCGACCTTACTGATTTTATGGGTTATAAGATACTTTACACCTTGCATTTAATACTATGGACATCGAATTAATGTAATAATGAAATTGTTTCAAGGAATGATTACACCATAAAACTGCCTGCTATGAAAATATTAGCATTATTTTTATCCGACAACTTTGCAGTTGAAACAAAAACTGTACTTAAAACACTGTTTACTGCCCATTTTAATGATTACTGAAATAGCTATCCATTATTAATCAATTTAATTAAATTACGATTTCTTTCTCATTACTTGAAATTTTGTAGTTGACTTACAAGAGAATCTATAGTTTGAGCAGTTTTATTTAAAACATCTATACTTGCATCATAATCATCATTATTTTTGGAACTAACTATTGGTAAACTTGACTGAAAATTGGAATACCTTTTAGCGGATTGTCTAGTATCGGAAACCCTTTGGGTCATTGATAATTCTAAATCTGAAAAATTAAGGTTCAATTGTGAGTTGGAATAGCTTTTCTCAATATATGATGAAGATCTTGCAGGGGGCTTTGGTGGAGGGCTAAATTCATAAATATTTGAATTTCTATTTATAACACCTATGCTGCTATTCCGTTTCTCTTCTGTTATATTTTGTTCTTTTATTTCCCCTAGTTGATGGAGAATATGGTCTAAATATGAGGTTTTATCCATTATTCTAATTTTACTTTGTAAATTAGGGTGTTCTTTAACTATTAAACCTGAAGAAAGTTTGTTGAAAGTTTCTTCAATGTTACGCTGTGATCTTGTAACAATACTTTTATTTTCATCAAGACTAGATAAATCAAGAGAAGAATCCGACTTTATTAAAGAATTATCAATTAGCTTGAAAGATGTGCCTTGCTTAATGAACGTTGAATTACCAGTTGGCATTTGGTAGGGAACTGGTGATGAAGAATTAGATGAGACCTCCCTATGAGAGCTGTAAAACCTACCTCTTACAAATTCAGGATTATTTGAATAATAACTCTGGATATGGCAAAATGGTTCCAAAGATTTAGATTTACTATAAGCTAATTTCTTGTCAATTATGTTTGAACTATTTCTTCGTGTAACACCAGTATTTGAACTCGAAAATTTAATATTTTTTACCAAATCTTTCTTACTATATGTCGTTACAGTAGATATTCCAGGCAATTTACATTGTCTACCAAATTCCTTTTTTGCCAAACATATTTCTGAAGAATTATATAAGGACTCTTCTTCATAAATTGCACTTCTGTTCAAAGAGTTTCGATAAACCGCCGACTTGTTATTAATGGCAGAATTACTACAGTTGTACGTGACAATGCATTCATCATCTTCCTTCTGAAGATCCAAAGAGGAATGTGACTTGGGAAGGGATGATGTTGAGAAAGGCATTCGGAATGATGAACCGATGTAGGAAAATGGAGGCGGATTTGTTTTCGGCAAATAAATTCTTCACTTTTCTAAAAATAAACAAAGAGAAAAAAATTAGAAAAAGAAAACTTTCAAAACACATCAATATAGATATTATATATATATATATAGTTATATAGTGATGAAGTATATATTTAATATATACGTAATATATTGGATAGTTAATATATATATAATAGTATAGTATTAGTATATATATTTATAATATAGGTATTATGTGTGAATGTAGTTAAGGTATATATGATTTATATTAGTAGTAGTATATTAATAGTATATGATATTAGGGTAGTATTATATAGTAGTATTAATATATAATATATATATATATTATATATATATAGATATTTATATAATAATATATATATCTATTATATATATATAGATTATATATATATATAGTATATTGTATAAATATAAATATAAAATATAAATAGTAAATATAGTTATTAATTATAAGTATAGTATATATTATATATGTAATATATATATATTGATAGTTATATATATATATATAGTTTATATATTTTTATATAATATATATTAGTCTTTATATCTATTTTACCTACAGCCTTACAAAAAATATTACAGTATGTGACCAATGTGGTTCCAAATTTAAAAAAAAATAGAGTTTGAATAAAATATTTTAAGACGATATTCTCAACAGAACCATAACACAGGTCAACAAATTTTAATTTTTTTCTGTTGTCTATTGACTCCGATACTCGTTCTTATATATTTTTTCTGAATTACAAAATCGTATTGGTTTTGTCTGTCAAGTCCAATTTTGACACTATTTCACATGTAAACATGGAAAAAAAGAATTTTCCTGAAGAGAGACAAAACAGATTGGGTAGGAAACGAATATCTAATAAAAATGTGTTAGTCTGCCCAAGTATATATGCTGTGAAAAATTTCATATTGATAGGACAAGTAAGATAAAAAGATATAGCGTTTTTCATTCACTTGAAAACTAAAATATGTAAAAATTTTTTTTAGATTTTCTATAATTATATAAGAGCAAAACTACCTTGTACACAAACACCAATATAATTTTTGGATTCGCCAAAAAAACTACATAAGAAAGAAGTCTTATATACAGGTCAATAAAAATTTTTGTTCCCTCGATATACAATAATAATAATAATATAAAAAACTGTGATGCAAAATTTGTTTACAAATTTAAGACTGTTTATCATGTATTTGGCAGTACATTTTTTTTAGGGCATTTGAACCCACCATTTGGCCGATGTTCATGGGAAAATAATTTGAAATTTTGTAATTTTTTTCCATGCTTACATTGTAATTTATATCCGTGATTCGACAGACAAAGAAAACCAATACATTTTTGAATTTTGCATGAAAAAACGTGTTATAAAACAATTATTTTTCGCTTGGGACAAACCCATGATTCATCGGCTGCTATAATTTAATCCAAAAAAAAAAAATACAATCATTCAACAATACTAGCCGTTAACCGATCGTGTGTTGGCATTCGTCGATTCAGCAGCACGTCCCCATCAGAAAGTTCTTCACGTAGAACTCGCGTAAACACCAATACTTGGGTGTCGTCTTAATCATCCTAAAACTGCTAAATAATTGTTAATTAGGATTATGATCGAGCTGCCAAAAACGGCTATTTCTCGACCGTCAGAAAATGGGGTAACATTGCCCGTGAAGCCCAAGCATTGAGTAACCTGCTTTAAATGCCAGTACTGAATCCTGTTTAAAAGGTCCATGTTCATTTTTTGATGAGGAGTTTGACCACAGGTGGAAGTTACAACATTTCCAGAACGTTTGCTGGCACCCGCTAACAAGCTTTAAAACCTTTTCACAAAAATGGATGTCTGTAATCCCCCATCATAACTCAATCCCCACCAAACCATCACAGAAGAGAGGTGTTCTATTGCTCCCTTAGGTGACGTAGCATACAGTATATCGTTATAAGTGTTAAAACAAAGAAACAAGTAATGATTTTTTCGTCTGTAAAGGAAATGCTTTTGGTAGAGATTACGAACTCAGTCAACTAGCGTTTAGACTTTTCTTCATACCTTTAAAGAATCCTTAGTTTCTCGGAAGTGATAACATTGAAATCTTATTTCTGAAATTTCACGTGACATGAATTTGTTTACGAAGAGATTTCGTCAATTCGTACTCATTTGCAGCTTTGACAGCCGCGATGTCCGAAAAGAACGTGCAACCCAAAGTCTATGCCATATCTTTCACATTCACAAAAAGCGGCATACCTGGCAAACTGCAGTCATAAACATTGTACACTTTTCTATGCACAACTTATTAACGCGTTGTAACAGCAACACGTTTTATTTATCGCCGCAACTCATAGTTAAAACTTAATTTACACACACAACACATTGTGTAGTCAGAAGGAACCCGAACGTAGTATAATGGAAAATCTGTAGCAGGTATGTGTCCAGTATATGCAATCGACACCCTGTGAACTGAGCGTGTTTGGGTCGCCCAATTTAGCTTGTTCGATTTCCAGAACACCCACATGGAAAAGACTCAACGTAATGCAATACTTTGCTCTTCAAATCAACGAGCGAGGTTCTTGAATGTCAAGACCAATGTTCTGTCTGATCGTCAAGAACGTATGGAGACCTTCTAATAGGAAAAGATGTTATAGTTAACCTCTGTGTGATGTTACTGATTCTGTTCCCATAAGACACCGCTGTCAGTTCAGCAAAAAAAAAAAAACAAATAAGGTGGAAGAGTGTGGGTTACAGGTTTGACCGTAAACACAGCCGATCCCCCCACCACTCCTTCCGTCTTGGAAATATTCAGTGTAAAACTGCAAATCATCTATAGATCTTGATGGTACATAAAGAATCCCTCAGACTGTACCTGGTGTGCTCTGCTTTGGCAAAGATATGAATTCCAATGCAACACAGAAGAGGAATAAACTCATTTTTTTCCTTAATTTGAAATCATATTGCATGACCGCTCGCAGAGGAAGTGAGGAAAGTGAAGAAACACTCACCAACCACCCAGTAAATAAGCAACATTAGAGGTGATCGTGTAGATGGCATTTCGACTTGCTCTCACTTAATGAGGTCTCAAGACACAATGCAATAAGAACCACACTCCTCCACGCCGAATGCACCATGAGCCGCTTTCTCCATCAGCTATTTCCTACGGAGGAACCGCAAATGCCTCATATGTGATCTAATCCTCAGACCTTCGCGTCTGAAATCGATCAACACACCCACTCCACCCCAATGATAGCTCTATCTTTCTAGCCCCTACCAGTAACCTGCATGAAAAGCTTGGAGCACGCATATTTCTTTCCGGCACCAAGTCTAGAGGTAGCTGCCTTAAAAGATCCAAGCAACTCGGACAACTAGCTTTGAGGTAAATAATGTGAGGAGTAAGCGAGCGCGCTCACCCCCGCACAACCACACCTATCGCAGACAGGAGGAGCTAAAGAGAAGTCGTAATATCCACCTCTCACTCTCACCTCCTCCCCTCGACAGGATTTTCCGGAAACGTCATGACTTAGTTCTCGGTGTAAAGAAATTGGACAGCCACCACGTTATACCAACACCACAGCGACACACCCCCACACACACACTGACAAGGACAAGGCACAGTTTGCATCCATTATGTGACAGGCAACAATCGCTCACAACTCAATCCGTATCGACTCATCTCCATTGAACCTATTGCGAAAAGCAAACACACTTAACACACTGCCCTGAGGCACCCCTTCATCCATGACAATACGTTTCGACAGTGTAGATCCACAACAGACGTGAAACAACGTTCCGACTCATCAACTAACTATGAATTACGCAGGGGCACTCCCCTGCAGGTCTCAGGCAAAGTGAAGTTCTTCGCAAAACTCCATCCCTCACCGCATCAAAGACAAACATCCTGTCATTATTCATAACCACAATCGCCTCACCGGATGTTCGTGATCCTGAAACAACCAAGGCAGAGATATCAGCATTAGAGCAAGCGATCCGTCGACGCAACAAACCAGACCTTAGAAAATGCACCCCAACTGAACACAAGACGGAAGCCACCATTCTCTCCATCTCTTGCATGTGTTGCAGGTTAAGGAGATGGGTCGATGGTTGTCAGAAGAGTTCACCTCTCCCAATTTGGCATCAGATAAACAAAAAAAAAAAAAACAAAAAAAAAAAAAAGGAAAACAAAATTGGCCACCACACCCTCACCTCCGCCAACTCACCGAATCCAGCCTCCTGCCCGCTTGGGCAGAACGATAGTATTACTGTCGGATTTGTCTTCTACCACGATCAAAGCCGACATTTCAACCTCCAACACTATCTATAGCCGGAGAAAATTGACACAAAAACAATGCTCAACAACGCGAAGACCTTCCATACTCAAAACGTTCAAAGTTCGAAAGACCCCTTGGTCACAACATCCACATGAGAATCCTTAAAAAAAAAATATCCACATCTATTATTTTGTCCAAACGCCCTAAGTTACAAAATAACCTAGCCCCGCACCCCACACCTATGATGGCAGCCCAAAAAAATGACACCAATGAATAGGACAGCCCTCCTCATGGTTAGTTAAGTCTTGCTTCCAACAATAAGAGAAGGGAGAAAGCAAAACAACATGCTGTTTGACCTCACCCTAACCCTTATGGGTCCCGACGGCCCGCATGAGAATGACTGGCATTAAGATACACACTTGAGATACGCCTGCTCGAAGCCACCATGATTAGGAGGAAACTTGACTCTCCATAAGAGCAGCATAATCAAGAATACGAGCGTCCGTACACGACAAATGCGAGGAGAAGCTACTAACGAAGACCATGACAGGGAAGCATAAAATAAAACACACACTCAAATGCAATAATTAAATAATATGAATTTGCAGAGTAAGAATAGAAAAAAGCACACCGAACACATATACATAATAATAATAATAATATCATAATAAAAATAATACATACTATAATAATAATTAAATATACTATAAAACATAAAGGGGTATATAAACCCACAACCAAAATAGGAGGCGGAAAACCAAACAACAAAAACCATTAGGTATAAATCTCCCGTAGATACCAATTCAGAACACTTCCCGCCCATCATCCGCAACCGAAAGACCAACCCAAACGGACCTCCCACTTCAAAGGGTTGAGACAGGTTAAGTGAACAAGTCTATAACGAAACCACACCATTGACCAAACTAACATCAGATTGAATTGAACAACGTGAAACCTGACAGCACAATATTGCACTCAAATCGAAAGTTTACACCTTTGTTAGCCAGTTGCTAAGAAAGATGTGGAAACCTGTGCTAAATAGGAAGTAGAAATGAAATACTTGATGCTTGCAACACACACCCTCACACACACACACCAAAACAAAAATGATGAGGGTCTCGCAAAGACACATGCGTACTGGAAATACATAAGAGGAACAAATACACACTCTCACACCACACTCAACACACACACACTCACACTCACCCTATGAATGGAACCTACAAGGCAATGGACAGCTATTCTCTGGGAGAAATTACCGAAAGATATTAAGAAAGAGATAAAAGGAAGTTTCAGATAAATACCACTCAGAGAGATGATTTTTAATCTCGTGACTGATTAAATGATGTGGCCACCCCCACACACACTCACACACACACCACCTCACACTCACACACTCCACACACACACTCACACCCTCACTCACTCACCCGTTATAGTAAGAGAGGTAATTGGTTTAGAGAGAAAGTTGAAGAATTTGTAAAATCTGCAAGTATATGATGGAATTCAGCGAAATGTCAAATGATGCGGGAGATTGTGCACACCTGACATCCCGACCTCTCTCAACACTCTCTCAGCCCATATAGTTCCAAGGATCTTAGCGGCGAAGAGCACCCAGTACCGACCTTGCTCTTATATAAAGCCGCCAACGGGAGATCAGGGGAACTGTACCCCACACACCCCCCCCCCCGCCCCCCCCCCACCCTCAGACACTGTAGATCAATTTTACATTGAACCAACATATTATGAAAACTACGAGAATAAACAAGAATTCCACGACTCTTCTAGCACCTTGCCACCCCGTGCCCCGTATGAAAGTATTAATTGAAATCTTCTCAAGGTGTTTCAGTGATATTATGTACTGTGAGTTAATTCTTAATGGAATACAAAAGTCATGCATTATTATACTAAAGCAGGCACTGTACAAACATAAATGAGTTTGAAAGTCCCACACTATCACCCCTGATAAAGATCATGAGTGTTACTCTCTTGTTATATTTCTAATTTATCATGGATCGGGTGATGAAAAAAATTACGAGGTGGAAGAGATTGGAGGTCCCCTGTTATTGTATGGCGGATGATTTGTTTTTTTTTTTGTTTCATTAGTATCTGAACGAATCTGAAGGAGAGAAATGTGAGTTGGCCAAGGCGCGAGAAAATGCATAATCCGGACCCCCACCATGGCCGGTTTTATATGGGCGCATCGTTGTGCCCACCGCCAAGGAGCCTCCCCCCTACCATGACGATTTACATCAGTGAGGGTCCTCGCGGTCAATGAAGCATTCATAGGGGATTCTCGCACCACTCACTCACCCACCCGCTCCTTCTCACTTTTCGTACTATTTTCTACTCGCTTTTCTTTTCCAGCATGACACGACCTTACCCATCTTACGAAAAGAGGTTCAGATCAAAGAAAGCAAACAATACTATATAGTATAATCATATTATACTATAAATATATACTTATATATATATACTATATATACTATATATATAATATATATATATATATTATTAGATAATAACTATATAGCTCGAATACTACTATCATTACTAATATCATACCTACTATATCTACTAGTTATATCATGCTTGCATCATATGACAAGCGCATGAATGATAGTCGTTGTAACGCCCACCTCTCTCGCGACACCCGAACCGCTGGCGAGACCGGAAAAAAAGTGACTTCCAGCAGCTAACGAATGTCGTTGAGGCACGAGACACTGCCCGCTCTCACCACACCCAGAAAGTGCTATAACAGAATGAATGCGGGGATTCGTAGGGTCACGCGCGCCAGGATCGACAACCCTTACAATTGCATACTCATACCATAGTGAGGGCTCCATCGCTGCCCAATGAAGCGTTAGGGTGATTTTTGACATGCGATCGAATCTCTCACTAACTTAAATCCTAACACTCCCAAAGGCTGGCTTTCTTTTCGACTTATTCATGTTCTTCTTCTGCTTTTCTCTTCCGATGCTCGTTACGCACCTTAGTCCCATTCTTGGGGTTCCCATAGAGAAGATAAAGAAAGAAGCACCAAATATATATATATATACCACCTTACTTATATACCCCCCTATATTATATATACTCCACCACCACCACTAATACATATATATATACTTATAGTATAAATCTACTATATATTATATATACTATCAAATACTCACTTATATATGCGCTCCAAGTGCCGAGCTTTGACGTAGAGACTCAACGCATTGGCACCACTCGCAAGTGTCGAAAGCGGCAAGTCAGGAGGAAAACGTCGCACTCTCTCTCTCACTCCATCAAATGGCTTTGCGTTCTGCCACATGTGAACCATGTTCTCCTCACACTCCACTCGCAGTCGCGTCTCTTCATTTGAAGCTCCATCAGGACTCGTCTCCCAAAGCTGGCCGCCCTCACACACACCCTCACACTCACTCGTGCAGGCTCAAAGCAGACCACCATCAGCGTCGAGCTATTGGACTAAGTGCTTGAATATGAAAAACACAATGCGAAGTTAATTGGAATTCAAGAATAGGGCCCTTCCGAACTGCCCCTCACTCACCCAACCCCACCGAAACATACCAAAGACCGACTTGGCGCATGAGTGACTGAGTTCAGCTATCAAGGAGGAACAATCTGTCAATATGGAGCCCTCGTTGGACCCCAGCAAAAATATTGTTTCCTCACTACACATAAACAATTAGCCTCAGAAACAGTTTGTCCACACTTATAGATAACAGAAAGCTCTCAGCCTTCATAATACACTGCAAGCTTTTCACACCTGAGGCAAAGTTCTTCGCTGACCACAAATAAAACAAAGAACGAGCTCAAGAATGCCCAAGAGTTGACCTAGGACACGAAAAAGAGCTTGGAACAGCGTTGTTTGCTCGCTCTCTCACTCTCTCACACTCTCCTTGAGACCTCGTCAGGTGATGCCTCATCTGCTACAACTCTTAAGAACAGATGGAGCATCGGCAAGCAATATTCACCAGAATTTGGACTTTGAATGCGTGACAAAGATCACATATGAACGAAAACATGCTTCGGAAAACTATTTTTCGGTTATCGTGAAAAAAACCCCCGCAAAGTAAATTAGAAAAAAAACTCCCTAATCATCCTTATGTCGTATGTCTGTAATAAACTAACTATTAAATAACATCTACCTTGACTAAATGTCGTTTTTTCTACTGTATGTAACCAACCACATAAATCTATCATTCACCAATTATTTTATCGTCGGAATTTGTTAACCTCTTACCCATTACAAAATTGGGACATACTCATCATTCCTCGCACTCACCCCTACACTTCTAAGTATAAAGAAAATAGGAAATCTACAGTGTTGCCCCAAGCTCAAAAGAATATGTCCCCAACATCATCGTGAATCATCATTATTCCTATCGTCATTTACTCAGTAGCAGCACTCGGAATGACATCCACTTTAACGTCTTGCGCGAAACAATATATACATTAAGTTCTTTATATCTAAATCACACAATACAAACAAGAACAACATTCCACGCAACCAAAGAAGTTTTTCTCTATATTAGTTATTACTCATTATAAGCCTCTCAACCATTTTATACAATTCATACATACCTCCCCCCCATTACATGTCTTCCATTCAATCTTACACACAAAAAAAATTTACCTTTTCTAACCCCTATATTTAAAAACATAATCAGCATGCATCCATCTAAAACTCTATTCTCAATCATCAGCTAATATATCATACTCACTATAATATCATCTATTAGTAGCATATATCTAAATATCATATTATTATACCCCTCACTACTACACTATCATATATATACTAGTATCTATAATACACACTATATATAATAATCACTCATATCATATAATTACATACCTCTGTCACACTGGTCTATTTTCTACACAAAGAACTTGTTACATAAATTACTTTACTCTTCCGCAACCCTCACATATCACTATATAGATATATAATATAATACTACCACTCTAAATACAACCCTAATATAATAATAATAATAATATATATCTACATTTATTCCACTCCTAATAAATATATATAATTAATTATATCTATCAAGCGTTAGATTAACAACAAAACAAGCGATTAAACCCTCACACACACTCCTACACACATTCAGTAAATAGATAATACACGTCTGTATAAAAACAATATTCATAGATCAACACATACATTTCTGCTAATAATCTACTGTTCCAACTATACATGTAACCAGAAAATACAGTTAAAACATTCTTAACTGATCATCATCAAGTTAATACGCAATATTATATCTATAGTATATACTATATATACTATATATCTATATATATATATATACTATATAAACCTAGAATAATGAAAAATCATATACTATTTACAATTCACAAACCTTATGAAAGGTCTGTGTCCTCTGGCACCTTATATTATAATTGAAAATTTTACATGAAGTACAACAGGATCTAGCTAACTACTAACCTCTCACCCCTTTAGTATGAGTATTATTCAAGATTTATAATACGTGAGCGATTACTTTCTTATAAATAATATATCATATATATAACTATATATTATAATCACACCATATATATATACTATATATATAACTTATATATATTATACTCCCCACACTAACACTATATCAAATTTAACAGGATAATCCTAAACTTTCCTATTCGAATGCGAAATGATATTATTAACTTAACTTATTATTATTATTATGTTACACTGTAAAAATTATTAAAGTACTAAATTTCTAAAGATATATTATTTGCCTATTATATTATTATTATTATATATTATTAATTATTATTTACTATTATTGTTTGATGGTGTTCGATAAAATGTATGAGAATAATTTATGTCTTCTTATGAATTTTTTTGTACTGCTTACAAATTGTGCTTCAAGAAAAATCACTTTATACACAATGTCATAGTTCAAATTATATACACACACACCATATATATACTATATATACTATCACCCTCACTCACCAATATATATGCATATAATACTAATATATATATATATATATATAATATATTATATAATCACTACTGAAGTCAGTTCATTTCAATGAAACCTATTGTCCACTAATCACACACACACAACACACACACACACAGCAACAACAACAAACCCTCCTCACCTAACTATATATATATACCCTCCACTTATATAAATCATATATATATATATTATCTATATATATATATATATATACTATACTATATATTATACCACTATATATCTCCACATCCCTCTTTATCTGCAAGAGGACTACTATGTCAAAAAACAGTTTACACTGTTAAATCTACTACTTAACTGTCCGACCACCACTTGACAGCTGCAAGAATCCAATAGTCTTGTATTCAGTATACCACTACCTCGCGTACTTAAGAGTAAAGTGGCTTAAGCTATGTAAAGATAAAAATCGACATAGCAACGAAGGCCAAAATAAATCTAACATTCCCTCTCCCTTATTCATGGTCAACTTCCTCTCACACACACACACCTGCACTCATTATCTCATAAAAAATCCTGACAGATTTATAAATCACCCTACCCTATATATATATATATATTATACATATACATCTATATTAATATATATATACTATATACTATAACTATAAGTATTATATATACTAATATATATACCCCCACCTATATATTATATATATATATAATATATATATATAATTAGTGGCAGAAAATCCTATACTCCTATCATCGATATCTGCATCACCTTACTTAAATAATCAAGTGTTTATGCGATCATTTTCTTCATTATAATTACGCAGCGTCCCTTTCATAAACAACAACACACACAACAACACACACACACGCGCGAAAGAAAAAAACACACTCAAAAAGCAAATTAGAAGCTATCAATTTTTTCCCGCCACCACAAAACCACACATCTTACACCATTCTGCTAGTTGCCATCTTGAACCAACACACACACACCACCCTCACTCACATCAACTACTATATATTTAATCTCATCTCTCAGATTGAAGAAAAATTCATAAAAAACTTTCACCTTACTTACTATCACGTCTTTACCATCTATGAAAGGTTTAAAGTTTGTCCGCGCAAAGAAGATAACACTGGGTGCCCAAATACACGATCCCATATTTTGAGCTAATGATCAATAAGAAAGCAATAGCTCACACAGTTTTTCACCACACCACTTCTTTATCTTATACAAATTCCAAAAGAACGAAAACGAGCTCACGAACCCTTTGTCCATCAATAATGTATTTTAATCCCCGATCATAACTACATGAAAAGCTTTGTAAACTAAATTTGAAATAAGAAAAAGCTAAAACACGACTGTATGCGACATAACATCGGTACCTTTACCTTAGTGAGATCACTGCCACTTTAATACCCTCAATATACACAATCGCTATCTCCACTCACCGTCCTTAACGAGATGCTCTATACTAGACATGGACCATACATATGACGCCGCACACACACATTATCGCAAAAAACTCAGGAAAACTATCACAAACAGAAGCAAATAAAAACAAATGACTTTTGACTCAAAAATAATATCCAAGGACCTTCCGAAATACTTCTAATTGAAGCATTGCTGTCAATCAGAGAGTCCAAAAACAATTACCCACCTCCTCTCTCTCACACACACCCTACATTCCAAAGTTAAAATGTAAGTAACTTGAACCGCTTATTGATGATAAAAATTCCATATTTAATCCATTATCGCATGATTCTCTTTTGTTTATTTCTCTCTTCACACACACACACACACCACACCACACACACACTTTGAAACTTATACAACCATACACTCACCCAAAGATTGATGAATATTTGCTAATGCCAATAATTACTTTATTGCTCTTGTTGTTGTGCATATGTCCTCCTTAACAATCAAGAGGAAACAAACAAGCCCACTAACAACACTCAAAACATAACTAAATTACAAATCACTCGCGGACAAAAGCCATCACGCATTGGGTCTAATAATCATAATCTTATGAAATTATTTACTATTATCTTCATTATTTAATAACTATACACCACCACTCCCCTATATACATTATAACTACCCCTACACACACTATATATAATATATAATTTAAGCACAAATCTATTACTGACTATGGAAAGTGCAAATTCTTTTATAAAACTAATAGAATCTCAAAGAATTTCTGCAGAATTAAAAATGGGGAGAAAATATAAGACATTAATGAACTCAGCACAGCACTGCTCATAACATGTACCCGACTTATATATAATATATATAAAATATATATATAATACTATATAATAATAATATATATCAGAGGTATATAACTATACTACTATACTAATATCGTCGCTGCAGATCATAATAATTCTATACAAAAATCTAATAAAGGACCTGATTTTTCCTCTCTTTGGGCTTACCATATTCATATAGAGTATCTTGACAAAGATCTTGATTAACTTTGATACTAATTTGAGTGAAGACTTAAGATTATTTCATGTGCTTAACTATAAATATATATATCTCTTAAGGAGTCAGACCTTTTAGTTTCAAAATTCAGGTGATCTGATATAGGTGAATAGTAATTATGTATTTCTACATAAATCTTAAACCAGTACAGTACTATGTATATTATATGGCAGAAGGGAGTTAACAGTAAAATAAGTAATATTGAGCTTAATTTCCTAATAGTAAGAAAAATTTTCAATTGTTTTAAAAGTTATAAAGATGGTGAAAGTGGTAAAAATTATCAACTTCCTACACCTAGTAATTACTGGGAAGAGCAGTTTTCAGAACTCTGTTGCTGAAAAAAAAAATTGTTTACTGTACTTTAATTTCAAATTATGGTACAAAAGAAAAAAAATATCCTATTTTAAAATTTAAAAACTATAATACATAGTTTATATGGTGCATTATATTTGTATGCATAATAAAAAAAAGATTAATGTAAATATAAAATTCAAATCTGATATGTAATTAATATATATATATACTTAATATATAGTATATTATATATATATATATATTATGATATATATATTGAGAGTACAATATCTGCACATCCGCACATACTCTACTAAATTATTACAGATATTTTTAATAATTAAATCACATTAGCCCTGGCGATTATAGTTATACCAGCCATATATGTGGACTCGAATTATATAATATGACGGATATATTAGCGGATACATAAAATATTGAAGTTAGTTAATTTTTCTAGTTTTGGATTATATCTTTTGATGAATATGTATGTGAAATTAATGAATAATTTATTAATTATTTAATGAATTATTTTAGTATTATTTCAATATATATATAATATATAGTATATATGTATTAGTATTAAGTTATATTAGGGAGGTATAGTATAAGTAGATGATTAAATATTTATAATGAGTATATGAAGGGTATATTGTTATCTTGGGTACTTTAGATGGTGGCTATTTTATGAGCTAAAGGCTAACCCTATATATATATAGAGGATATGTGGGGATTTTAAAAATCCATTATTTAAAATTTAAAGTTTAATATTATTAAATTTATATATCAATTTACACAATAATATTCATTAATAGTAAAAATAATACATGTCCCGTCTTAGGTTAGCTTATCACTCTCGTGAGCTATACGAACTTATGCAAGTTCCAGCATGCCTTTTCCTGATGGCGGTGTATTTTCGAATCGTATTGTGAGCTCCAGACTCTTCTTTTACGAGCTAGGGAGAAAATTATTTATGTGATCTTAGATTAACAATAGTCGAGCCTTTTTCCTGAAGTTATTTAATCGCTTTGCCCGGCCCACGGATTTTGCTGTATAGAGATGTAATCTTGAGTTGAGATATATTCTTATTTATATTATTATCTCTTGACTAACTGACTGAAGAGTATTCTACAAAATGACGGTTTGATATATACTATATATATATGTATGTTTCACTGTATTGACCTTTATACATAAGAAAAGTATACGCGCCTGTATATGCTCGATGCAATCTCGTGACAATTTAGCATATATAAGCTAGGGTACAACATAAATTAAAAAGAAAGATATTCATGAATAAGTCACTATATATATGGAGGTAGCTATCACAGTCGAGTCTGAATCGCTTTAGTAGTCGGCGAGAAACACAACGTGAGAGAGAGAAGAGAAATAGTTAAAATATTATATATATAAATTTAATCACTATTATGTAATTTAATTTTATTTCTATTATATACATAAAATGTAATAGTGTCACTAACCACATGTAACGAAGCATAAGGTTATACATATATGTACAACGAGACATAAGATACAAATAAGTAAATTTAAAAATTCAGCACAGAGCTAAGGATAATGAGAAATAGTGTACAATTAATGTAAATAAAGGTTTTCTCTATGTTATTTGTAATGAATAATATCACACTTTACGAGACAATGAATACCCTCGTCAGGGTTACTATTTAACCGCTATTCAATATATTCAGAATATGACTAAGGACGATTTCTTGAGGAGTCTGCCTACTCGATTACCATCCGAATAGCAATAATCGTTGTGAGAAGGTATACGAGACAAAGTAGGAATAAGTGCATTATTAACACACTCAGACTATATTTTGCGTTCCATACTCCGAGCGTAATGAGATATAGAAGCAACACTCCACGACACCAACATCTCTCAGATACTGCGAACTACACTTTGGTAAAATTATAATATCGAGAAAGTTGTCGTCGGGCGAGTGTATTCAGCTAAACAATTGAATTAGTTTCCAGAAGGCGATTTAAATAGGCCCCCCATCATCTGGATGGGTGGAGATACGGATTAACAGTTCCCAAGGAAAGGTCAGTTATCAAGTACGTTGTCTCACAAGTATCCATGATTTGACCAAATGCGCTCGTAGTTTTCAAAGTTGTAGGTTGCGAGAGAACATTTCTTGACACTCGTGTGTAACAGGCATAATTCTGACGTGACAAGTTTAGGGTCCTTTTAGAATTTAGTACATCTATATTACTCTATACTGAACACTTGAATTCGGCTGA
Organism: Trachelipus rathkii; assembly: GCA_015478945.1. Lineage (NCBI taxonomy): Eukaryota > Metazoa > Arthropoda > Malacostraca > Isopoda > Trachelipodidae > Trachelipus > Trachelipus rathkii. The sequence goes on along the minus strand of JABUQX010089298.1, from coordinate 13,015 downwards.
GAGTAAGATTGCAATTCGCTATCAAGTTTATGAATTTCTTCAATCTATAGCGCACATATAAGGTATGCTCGTTAGTGAGGAATTACTCAAAAAATAAATATGATCTTAAGCCAAAAACATAATCAACGCTATAAAATTTGATTGTTAAGTATTTCCATATCTTCAAGTGTTAATGTCTCATATAGCGCATTATTGTCTCGAGAGCTGTAGTCTCTTTAGTAATATTTTGAGTTTATTTTCAAGTTTTTGTTTTATAGGATAACATTTTTTCTTATATTCTACTGATCAATATAGAGGGATGTGTATCGGTCAAGAGAGACCATATTAGATTGTCGAGGATAAAGTTGCAAGTCTTAGCATTATTCGTGACGTTTGATAATTTTACAAATTTGAGTTTCTGGATGACCCATAATTCACAACTTGAAATTGGATGAAAGATATAAATTATTCACATGCCTGGATAAAGGTAAATGTTTATGTCACCTATTGCGCTAGCGTAATTTTAGACTGTGTAGATATAGTTTTGAGTAGAAAAGCTTAAAAGACATTATAATTACCAAAATATTATATGAAAAATAACATTTGTAGTTATCGCGGTGTGAAATGTTTTGTTCATTTTCTGAAGTTCATTTTCTCTTAACTCTCATCCGAGTGTTCTTGATTAGGAATTATTTTAGTTAATTATATTTAGTAGTTTTTAAAATATCTCTCATCATTTACTTTGTGTTTTTTTAGAAGTTTGCAGTGAGCTCTGAATAGTTTTTACTGGTTAGCTCTTCTCCGGTAGTTCCAATTAATATTAAGTGAGTAAGGAACTTGCATAGAGTTGGATGATCTATTTAGAGCTAAGTCACCTCTGTATTAAAGATGTGATAGGAGTAGATATTTAGAGAGTCATCACTCTCTGAGAGATGATATTTAACTAGTCATTTCACCAGTAAATATCAGGTCCAAATATGTAAAGTCAAAAGGTGTGTATATTATAAAGTCCGTTGTTTAGATCCGGTATCATACTGCATCTGTACGGGCCGAAGTTGCAAGCGCCGGCATATAGTTGCTCGGAGTGAGTATGGTCGTGAATAACTTTGTCTCTAGTAATAGTGCTCTCGTTTTGGGTCGCTCAAGATTTTGGTGATACGCGGAGGAAAAATTCTAAATGTCTCGACAGACCTTATTCACATTTTGAAGGATATAAATCTATATCTTGCCATAGGTAGGATTTTATACATGTGAGAGTATTCATTAGAATTTAATTTCTTTACCATGAATATCTTATAAGTTAATTATATCTTGACTAGCTTTATCTGACTTAGATATGAAGTATCTATTCATAAAATGACTGGATTTTATAATCTCACTTGATCATATTAAGATAAATTTTGCTCGCGCAAATATTTAGAAAAGTTACGATAAACATAAATTAAAAGTTTAATACAAAGTTATAATGGCAGATGCTAACAAATTAATAACTAATATATTATCTATATAATTAATTTATATAATATATATATATATTTTAACTAGTTTGAAGGTAAATTTATTTATAAAGCATCACAAATAAATAAAGTTAGCACTCTTTCTCCTCTACTTATTTAAGTTTATTATATCTATTTATTTCCTAATATTTAATTGCAATATTTTATTTATTATTGGTCATGACATATGGTTCTGTTATATTGTTATATAGATTTGATAAAACGATAGTCACACAAACTAAATGTTAATTTTATAAATAATTTAAATATATTATATATATATTATATAGTACTATATATATAATATTATTAATATTAGTACATTTGATTTATGATAGCTTTGTGACAATGATTATGGTAGTATACCTAAATGTTTATAATATTTAATATTATATTAGTCAATCCATTATAATTAATATATATATAATATATATAAGTATAATATATATATATATGTTGAAAATTTATGAGGGGTGTGCTCGAATGCGAAATAGACCATCTTTTATATAAATCTAATATGTTGTTGCCCAGCTATCTCTGTGTTGGGATATTTTTCAGTAGCTATAACTATATTTGACTTTAGAATTTGATATAGTTATTATATATATAATAATATTTTGATAATATATATAATTAATTAAATATATATATATATATATAATATTATATTAGCAATATGAATTATATATTTATATATAGTATAATCTTGATAAAATTTTGACCTGCTATACAATTTAAGCCATACAGTGGTATACATTAATGTAAGTATTAATGTCATACTAATTGCAGGATTATTATTTGAATGTGATTAGATAAAAATGATCAGTGTAAAGAATTTCAAATTAAAAAAATTAATCTAACCTAACCTTACGATTCCTAACCTAACCTAACTTAATCTTTACATATTTGAGGTATAATTTGAAGGTAAAAGATGCCTGCCAACTGAACAAAAGAGAGATAAATATAACATGAGCACTGTTATCTTTGAACTAACCATTCATCATTACATTCGTTAAGCGTTACAGATAGGAAAGATAACAGTGCGTGTATTATTTGTAGCCCGCTTTACTCAACCATTAATAGATCAACTAAAATTTTGATATAATTCACACTTGTGAAATTTCTTTAAAAAATGTTCTAAAAAGCTTCAAATATATGATTCAAAATATTGAACTCCTATAAATTTCCTTTTTTATTATTATCATTATTTTTTTAACAAATAAATATTTGATTGTGTGACGCATATATATATATAATATTGTTATAAGTATTGTTTACTATATCATAATGTATTTTATAAATTATTTTTTAATAGTATAATATATATATATAATATATACATTATATATATATAGTTATATATTATGTAGTTTATATTATAACTTATATAGTATATATATATATATATATATATGTAAAATATATATATATTACATATATATATGATATATAATACAATATATATATATCATCCTATATATATAATAATATTATTATATTATAGCTATATTGATACTAAATATATAATATATATATAATACGTTAGTTATATTTTGATATATATATAATATATATAATATAAGGTATATATTAGCTTATATTATATTTTTTTTACAGTTGGTCACCTCCAAATACAAGAATATTATATTCATTATTGAAGAGAGGGGGTTGTTGCACGCACTCAGGAATCAGCAATAAGTTAAATTACGCAGATGAAGCAACCAGCACAGTTGCAGGCTTTGAAGTGGGGTAGATTATATTCAGCAGAAACACAGGAAGATTGGAGGAGTGAATTCCACAGAAGCAGATGTGGCAGGAAAAGAAGGAAGCACCCGCAGCGAGTGACCAATGGAGTTCCTAAATCAAGCAGCGAGAAAGATGAGGTGTGCAGGCGTCGCACCGGCCTAGTTCTAGCTTACGAGGGCGACGTAAAGGTGGAGGTACGCGAGTGATAGAGCTCCCTGAGCACACTGCCCGCTGCGGTACCATATAGAAGAAAGAGATAAAGACCAACATCGACGCCGCAAAGATAGAGGTCAAGGAACTGGAAAGTACAGAGCAGTATAATAAGGCCTTTTGGCCTTTGACTCGACCTATCCAAAAGCCGGGTGAAACCAGAGCCCCCCCCAAGATATGAGAGAGCAGTACTCCATAACAAGGGCGGATGAGGCCTTGTAAGCTGGAGCACTGAGAAGAGGATAAAAAAAGTCTCGCAGTCCTACAACAAGAAACTCCCAGTTTCTCTGAGTGCCGGGTCCTTACGTTCATGAGCATTGCGTGATAATATGTAGGTTTCCAAGACATTCTTTTTGTTTATAATGTTTGAAGTGCAAAGCGATGTTTAAGTATTGGTCAACAGGTAAGGACGAGAGAAGACCGTCGAAGAGATTGGTATAAAGTGAGAGATTGTGGCTGCTGCTTTAGATGAGGGTATGTTTGTGGAGTTGAGTTTGTTTAAAGAATTGAATCTCCCCAGGTGTCAGTAGAGCGACCCCACCCGGAATCTATCCAGATCACGAGAGTAGAATCGGAAGATTAAGACGGAAGGCAATTCTAGAAGTAAGAAGGAAGCAGAATGATGAGTTGAAGAATATATATATATATTATTATGTATATTATAATTATAATATATGATATATATATATATCTTATTTATACATACTATATATATATTATTATATATTAATGTTTAATAATATTATAATCATAAATATATTTAGTATTATATATATTTGAGTATAAAATATACTTTAGTTATATATATATTGTATGTTGTTAATATATTAGTTATAGGTAATTAATATGTATATACTTGCATGTGTTATTATATCTAGTAAGTATAGTATATATATATATGGTATATTAGTATTATATATATTATATAGATATAAAGTTAGAATATATTAATAAGTATAGTTAATGGGTAGATCTATAATTATATATAAAGTATCTTAAGTATATATATTTATAAATATATATAGATATATATATTTATATATGTTTGGATATAATAGCATCAGAGGAGCAGTCGATTACTTGCAAAAAGAATCTCTGTTTATACTTTCCACGTTACTTAATATGTATTGTCGATTAGTGTTTGAGTGTCTAGATCGTTTTTCTTGGAAATTAAGTAATTTTCCGGTTTAATGTATATTCTCCTTTTTCTTGAGAAATAAAATAAGGTATAGTAAACGAAGAATTCCCTTAACTCGTAATATTTTAGTTTTCTAGTTGCTAAAGACATTAATTGCGATAATACTTGAATGGTAATTTTAAGGATGTGTTGTTAATGGATTAAGATTTTCAACTTCACATTATTATTTTAAAAAATTTGCTAAATATCATATTTTACAAATTTAATACAGCAAAATTATTATTATAAAACATATTGAAAAACAAGGTCTTACGATTTGTTACTCAAATTCCTTTTTGGCATTCTTTTATGAGGTTTCATTTTCAATGTCTTAAGCATTCTTTTGGTTATTTAAGTAGCTTCTTAAAAAAATATACACTTTAATTAGGGATAAACATAAACAGCAAATTGCTGATTTTATCTACTTCTTATTTAAATTATTATTATTTTTTTTTATCTAATTTATTTCTTAAACTACTTAGTTAAATCTTAATAATATATAAAATAGATTTAGCACCTTTTTTAAGATACGGTGATTTAGTAAAAAAAATTGTTATTACAATTTTATTTGCATAATTTTGAACATTTTCCTTGCGATTCAAATAAATACGTGATACTTGATTTTTTCATGTATCAAACATGGGACAAATTTGAGTCTGGTTCCTGTCAAAGCAATTGGTTGAGAGTATAAGTAACTGTAAGCACCCAATAGTATCCTTTGGTACAAAAAAATGTATTAAGTGGACAGCTTAATAATATATATATATATATTACTAATATATATATAGATACTATATTATATATTTATATTATATATATATATAATGATATAGATAGTATATTATATATATATATTATATAATATATATTATAATATATTATTATAATATATATGCTCAGGAGCTATACTATCCCTATACTCTTTAACCTAACACATCAGATCTACCTACTCCCACTACAACAAACACAAACGCCACCACATAAGCAGACGACATAACAATAACAACCACCCACCAAAACCTAGATGCAGCCATAATACTAGCACAAGAATACATAGAACAAATACAAACTTTGTTAAACAACAGAATGACTGCATCTCCCAACAAGTCCTCGGTGACCCTAATCCCCACAGACAAACACTTAACCAACGCACACCCCAACATCCTACTAAACAATAATCCAATACCACTAAGCAAAACCTCCAAAATACTTGGTCTAACGATTGACACACATTTAACATTCTCAAAGCACACCCAAAACACTATATCATCAGCGAACAGAAAACTAAACATCCTAAAAATAATAACAAACTCAGACATAAATAATAATAAAGACCTATCAATCACCACATACAAACAATTCACAAACCTACACTTAACTATGCATAAAGCATATGGCTCCCTCATTTATCGAACACCAACCTAAACAATCTACAACAGTTTCAAAACAGAGCTCTCAGAATCATCACACACTGCACAACTACAACCCCACAACAACACCTACACACTGAAACAAACTTTCCTCACATACAAACCCACCTTGAAATGATAGAGAGGAACACAATTCTTTGCAAAAACTACTTCACCTACTCATCCTTGCCATACATATCTATCAAACCCAACAACACAGCGTCTAAAAATTCCCAAATCCTCCACAGCAAAATATTACAAAGAAATTCTAAACACAATTCCACCTAAACCACAAAATACAACAACAAACAAACATATCCACACTATCCTAACCGGAAGATACCTTGCAAACCGAACACACAATAAAATAATAAACAACAATCCATCAGAGATCTCAAATGAAAATGATACTCTCCCCATAGCAATGCAAGCACACTTAGCCAAACTGAGGTGCGGCCACCATCCAGCACTGCAGGAATATAGGGCCAGATTCAAAATCGGAGACACTCAATCCCCAATCTGCCCACGCTGTGGGGTGCGTCCGAAGACTAAAGAACATCTACTAATCCAGTGTCTGGACCTGGAGGCCCAAAGAAGAAGCTGTGACGTTGCTGGCCTGCTGGACCTCTGGACCCGCCCGGCCAGGGTGGCGGGCTTCCTCGCCCTGGTGTGGCCCCAGTAGCGGTGGCCAGGAGGTATATATATATATATATATATATAGAAAAATATATATATATATATATATATATATATATATATATATATATATATATATATATATATATATATATATATATATATATATATATATATATATATAACCTTTTTCATTCATTTCATTTTTTTAACCAATTTACATAAATTCAGACTGACTGACCTGATGTTTTTTTATTAAAGCTAGGCCTAGGCTATATAACCTGTTGCTGCCAATAATGGAGTTCATCATATATATATATATATATATATATATATATATATAGTATATATATATATATATATATATATATATATATATATATATAGTTATTACATATATATATATATATTATATATAATTGGTATATATATACATATATATATATATATATATATATATATATATATATATATATATATATATATATATAGTATATATATATATATATATATAAATCAAGTATATATATGAGTATATATATATATATATATATACATATATTATTATTATTATTATTATTATAGCACATATTATTATTATTATTATTATTATTATATATATATTATTATTATTATTATTATTATTATATATATATATATTATTACACCAATATTATTATTATTATATTATTATATTATTATTATTATTATTATTATATATATATATATTATATTACATCTCAGAGTTAAAGATAAGTAAGTTCAGATTTTCACGTTTAATTTTTATTTATTCCTTATAGTAATTAACATTATCCATATATTATTATTATTATTATTATTATTATTATATTATTATTATTATATATATATTATATATATATATTATATTATTATTATTATTATTATTATTATACATATATATTATTATTAATATATTATTATTACATATATTATATATATATATATATATATATATATATATATATATATATATATATATATACTGTAGGTAATAATTCAAGATTTGATGCTCATTATTACAACTCCAGTATTTAGAAAAAATACAACCAAGTTAAATAGACTTTTTATTTTTGTACTCCTCCGACACAAAAGAGACACCTGAATTATTAACCCAGAAAGTCTAACCCAGACCAACACAACATTTTTTTTGGATATTACCTCATTTGAAGACCTATTGAAATGCCGACAACCTTCGAAGAATCTTCTTCGCGCTCTATTGGAGACTAGGGATAATGGTGCCATTAATCAAAAACCAAATGAGGGAGCACAATATAAGGTTGAGAGATAGCAGCAGCATTATGCTGGTGCATATATATATGATATAAGGTTGGTTGTTGGTTA
>JABUQX010089297.1:25000-27500 GCA_015478945.1 Trachelipus rathkii | reverse complement strand
AATATTCAAATCATTTTTATACCTATCTACTCAAATTATTTTTTAAAAGTTGCATGTGAACTAGTGGTTATCACATCCCGGGGGCAAACCAGTTAAAATATGAACCACTTGGTTACTGATGAAATATTTTCTAAAATTTGACAAAATGCTTTATTTTTATTTTTATTTGCCCATTGCAATCTATAGTTCTTTAATTATCTTGAATGAAGAACTTACTCTTCTACTCATTAGAGGTGAGGGATTAAAAAATATTTTCGCGTATATTAATTATATATTATAGCTTATATTATATTATATATTATATTATATTTAAATTATATTATATATTATAGCTTATATTATGTTAAAAATATTATTATATAAAAATATTATATTAAAAATATTATTAGAAAACTAATTTCAATTGCGATTTGATCAATGGCTGTCGACTATTTGAATATTGCGATTTAATGTGTCGACGATTTCGATACCATATGAGAAAATGTTGTCGATCATTTTACTGTAAGAAAAATATGTGTCTACTTTTAGGATACATTCTAAATAATTTTTAATGGCGTGTCAACCAATTCTTCTGTCAATTAATTTCCCTGTCGACAATTTGGGATAATCCCATTGGAAATATGTCCATTTCCATCAATCTCATCTTATAACACATTCGCATACCAACAAATCATTCTTGTAACTCAAAACTCAACATTGTACTCTCAAGCATTGCAATAAAAGCCATTTTTATAAGGTAAGGGGTTCAAACTTTTTCGGTTTTAAACTATCTATCATAACTATTTTAAATTTGATAATAATTTCCTTAATCTTGTAAGCAACGTTACGAATTATAATATCTATCATTTTGTTACCTCTATTTTTAAAATTTCATCAGTCCCCATGATGATTTTAATAATATGGCCTATTGGAAACCACTCTTTCTATACCATAGCGATAACTTTTTCATCAGACTAGTATATAGTTTATCAAATGATTTGCTGAAACAAAAAAATAATATCGACGAGGTCTATATTGTCAATAAAGTTGGTATAATATACTCAATAAATTTTAAAAGGTTAAAAGGCGTGTGTGACAAGACCTGACCTACCTACAGTGTTTTATATATATATATATATATATATATATATATATATATATATATATATATATATATATATATATATATATATATATATATATATATATATAAAGAACTCTTAATATATATATATATATATATATATATAAATATATATTGAACGGTCTTCAATAAGATGAGTTTTCTTATCTAACGTTTATTATACTCCCAAATCAGGAACCTAAAATATATAAAAAAAAAATTACGTGATAAATAAAATTAATATCGTATTTTCATACATGCACATATATATATATATATATATATATATATATATATATATATATATATATATATATATATATATATATATATATATATATATATATACTTCTTCTTCTCTATATATATATATATATATATATATATTTCTTTATAATTTAAAGGTCTCTGAGTAATGGATTAGGTGTTTAATAACATTTACAAATGAGAAGTAGATATCAACTAGTATTTACGACCAAACAAAAATTTATAAAAATAATGAAACGGTTATATCGACAATAATAACAATAAAGTCCGAAGAAACGATCATTTAAATCATAAATATAATAATAAATTACAGCACTATAATAATAATAATAATAATAATAATAATAATAATAATAATAATAATAATAATAATAATAATAATAATAATAATAATAATAATAATAATAATGATAATAATAATAACAATAATAATAATAATAATAATAATAATAATAATAATAATAATAATAATAATAATAATAATAATAATAATAATAATAATAATAATAATAATAATAATAATAATAATAATAATAATAATAATAATAATAAAATAATAATAATAATAATAATAATAATAATAATAATAATAATAATAATAATAATAATAATAATAATAATAATAATAATAATAATAATAGAAAAAATAATAATAATAATAATAAAATTTTCTTTTAGGTCTAGTTAGACAATCTCAGATTTTCCTCATGGAACAAATAATTTAAAATCGAACAATCAGTGGTTTTAAAAGACTTAAAATAACTTGTTATGTATGTGACTAAAGCTTACCTCCTTACAGCTTCAAGTATATACTAAGAATGAAGAAAAATCCTTAGATATATCTTTCGAGTAAGGCCGTCCTCTGAGCTCTAATCAAAGATGGGTGATATGCGTTGTTTGAGGAAAAAGATAGATATGCTTTTAGCGAATAGGGAAATAGTGTATATCTTGATGTCCTGAAGTTGTGACTTACATGGATGAATAATTGTCAACATTATCCTGATAAGCAAGATTATCTCATGGGATTTTTCGGTCTGAAGATTGTCTTGTCTCATATCTGCTTTAAGCTGGTATTTATCAAATGTGAGATATCGCGAAACAAAGATTGTTTGTTAAGCAAATGAAAGAAAT
>JABUQX010089297.1:0-15000 GCA_015478945.1 Trachelipus rathkii | reverse complement strand
CATGACAACACAAAAGCAAAATACACACACCTTTCCCAGAAGTTAATCTCTATCTTTATTAAACCAAAGTTCTGCTATGAAGTACATCAGTACTTTACAATACTTTCACATATACATATCAAGCCCTAGTAAAAATTATTGTTCGTAATAACACAATATTTATTATAACACCACAATTACTGCCTTGTTTAATTTAACGAGATTTAACTTAATAATATCATTGTGATAATCGCAAGCCCGTGTCTCCGTTTAGAACATAACCACTACTTTTCGTGTTTTTTTGTACAGCGAGAAATTCATCTATACGAAGCCTGTAACAAGTCCTAACGTAACAGATATTAAATCTTTAAATAACCTCTCTATTCATAACAGAATTAACTGCTATACATAGAACAAAAGTTTCCAAAACCTTACGAATACCATTTACTAAAATTGGAAAAGAGAAAAAAAAAATTCTAAATCTACCAGTACATGTTAACCAGGAACTACCTATCCGGGCACTACCTAACAAAACTTATAGTTTATCTTATAGCATGTTCAGTCTATATTGATAATGCCTAAGTATTTGAATATTTGTTAACATAGACAAAGTCACTGCCTTAAAACTATATAACTATCCTAAATTGAAAATATAATAAAATTGTCAATTAATATAACCGAATAAACATGAGTAACTTAGCTCATATCTAACCTATACTGATATACAAAGATGATAACTGCCAAAATAAGCAAAGTTTCTTACTCAAACTAACATAACCTATTCTAAACTAACATCCCTTACCCTTAATTATCAAAACCATCTTACCCACCCTATCAAAAATAACTCAATCAAACTAAAATTAAGATAATTAACTTGCGATCATTGACTGTTGACATAAACAACACACGGTCAAGTTATCATGGACTTCCAGTAATAAACTCTCAAATCTGTTGAGATTAACATAAACTTTAAAATATTCAATAGAGATTTACCTATTTTTACTTACCTACCTAAAAATAGGTAAATTGTCAAATAAAAATGTTTAAAAATGGAACTTAATTTTACCATAACAATATCACATACTTAGTTTTTATTATTAATCTTAAAAATAAAATTCGTAGAATTTTCTGAAGACACCTCATATACTGTTATCCTAAAAAACGTAAGCATAAATTTTTATTTGGATTCGAAATTATGAAATGAAAATGTTTAAAGATTAAACTTTCATTTACCATGATAACATCACATACCTAAGGGGGATTATTTTTTAGTATTAAAACCGAATGTACAATTCGTAGCACTCTACTGAGAAGACACCTTAAAAACTTGCTATTTTGATATAGTATTAGAAATTCTGAAGCAAATGTGTTTAAAAATGAATCCTTTTTTCATTGAAACATCACATGCCTAAGGACGACTTGGCTTTAATAATAAATCTGAAAGTATAATTAATAGAATTCTCCTGAGAAGACACCCCAAATACTTACTAACTTAATGTAGAATCCAAAAATAAGAAAAAAAAAGTTTAAAGCTAAAATTTTATCATTCCAGGATGCATAATCTATATTATTGATCTAGAATGTAAAATTCGCTGAAATCTACTAAAAAGATACCTCAAACATCTGCTTTAAACGCAGGGTAAGACCTTATGGAAAAAAAATGTTTAGGAATGAAACATGAATGAAAAATGCTCATCTAATCCGACTGCAAATGCCCTGAAAATTTCATGCAGATCGGATGACCCCCCCAAAAAATCTTTTTTACAATTTTTCAATTTCGGAACAAAAAAAAAGTTGGCTTTGAAAATCGACCATTGCTCGGATTTTGGGTGAAACAATATTTCTTTCCGACAGATTTCAGGTAATAGTCCAATCTTTGTATAGCTCAAGTTTGAAGTCATTTAGAAAAAAATTGTAGGACGAACATCGAAAAATGTGAAAAACATAGGTTTTCAAGCAATGAAAATATAAAAGAAATCACTACTAACACAAAAACACTAGAAAACGACGTTTTGGAGATCAGAAAAAGCTGCGGTTTACTTTTATTTGCTCAAAATTGGCTGAACATTAAGACTTTTGGGTCCATTTTAAATTTGAGGCTAAATGGGACTCAAACCGGAGCAAAAATCAAAACCTCCTTTTAAATATTAAACTTTATTTTACATTGACATCATCAAATTGTAAGGGAACCAATGTTTTAATGCTAATATTTATTTAATGTTAATATTTATTACCCCTAGGTACCGCCGCAGCTCTCCTATGTTCTTCGACTTTTCCAACTTGTCAATTTGATTGACATATTCTGGAAGTTTTCTTATACCAGTTTTACTAATGATATGTCCCAAGAATTGCACCTCCTTTTGGACCCACCTACGTCTGCTTGGCTTTATCTTTATATTGGCTTCACTAAACCACTAAACCTATAAAAGACACATTCTATAAGGGTCAGATGTTCATTAAAGCCCTTTGAAATTTGCAAAGCGTCATCTACATAAATTACTACTTAATCTCTACTGAACCCGGTCAGTATTCGTTGACTTTTCTCTCTTAAATGCTGCTGGTCAGTTTTTAAGTCCAAAGCTTAACTTCTTAAATCTATACTGGCCGCTAACAGTGGAAATGCGGTGTAGTCTTTACTGTCCTCCTCAATCTGCATCTGATTATAATTTTTAACCAGGTCCAGACTAGTGAAGCAATAGGCTCCATTTCAACCAAAGATTGTTTCGGTAATGTTAGCCATGGCAAATCGATCAGCTTTTGTCACTTTATTTATTCTGTGATAGTCCACACATAGCCTCAAAGTGCCGTAGTTTTTCTTAACTTACACTACCAGAGAACACTCTGATGCGCACGGTTTAACAATGTCATTCAGACAAAGCTCTCTCACTTGTTGCTCTATTTCATTGCTTGTCTTTTGGCAAAATCTTTTTACCTTTTGATAGATTGACGCATAATCTTGAAATTTGCTTTTATACGGGTCCATCGCTGTTCTGCTTACGTCCGCATCACTTTTACTGAATGCAACCCGATATTTCCACAAAGCATCTAATAGTCTCAGGCTTTGATCCATTGTTACTTCATTCATGAACTCTACTTCATTGTTTAACCTCTCTATTGACCACTTCATCTCTAAACAACCTATTCCTTGTTGTTTTGTCAAATCTTGCGCTAAGGTGCTCACTGTACAAATTGATGATTCAAAATTTTTCAACTCCTCCTTGTCCACCATCAAATGTGCGGTACCATTCAGTTCACCCCTTTCCAGTTGTATTTGACCAACTGTTAACTTTTTAACTAATATATCTCATTGCCTATCTTTCCTATCTTTTACTAAGCCGGCAGTTACCTAAACTGATTATTTTATTTCCTCTCTATTCTATTTCCGATTGTTTATTAATAACTGCTCCGCTCATTGGTTTTCCAATTCTCCTCCACTTGGTCTAATATGTTTTGAACTCCAATGTACCTTAACCAGAACCCATCCATCTTCAGCAATAGTCGTTCTTCCTGCTACATAAACTGGAACAGAGGTTACAGTTCTTAAACAATTTCCAGGTTCAGTTGCAAATGGACTTGTTCCAGAATACCAGTTTCGCCATGGCAAGTGAAAGCTCTTTCAGTTACATTGAACTTAATCTCGTTCTTTACCAAGAAATTCATTCCCAAAATCCCGCCCTCCTTTAAAGATTTTACCACGATGAAATCGAACCTGCCATAGTCTATGTCACCAATAGTGACCTTTAAGATAGCAATTTTGCAAGATTCTGTACATAGAGAAGGATCTCCTACGCCTCTTAACCTTACTACTTTCCTTACAACTTTCGAATTCAAAATGTCTTTTAGTCCCTTTTCACGGATCAAACAGCAAGGTGGGCCTGAATCCATTATAGCAACTCTTTCCTTGACGTCAGGTCTTATCAAAAATTGCAATAGAGGTGTAATGCGTATTCTATCATTTCTGGCGCTATCATTGCTAACGATACTGTGCACACCTGTCATTGTATCGTTTGTTCAATCAACAGTCCGATTTCGTATTCTAGTAGGTACCTGAGGTAAAGCACCAGAGATACTATGAAACCGACCCACTACAGACTCTGTCACCTCGGGACTCGATAATGGTATTCCACGATGAACCCGGATACTTTTCTGTGCGTGACTTACTGCTGCTGCTGGTTCCGACACATTCCCGGTAATGCTGGAGCAGCCTCGTTTCCTCGTTTCCTCGTTTCCCGCAAAATTATGTTTCTTTATTTCCAAATGCTTCCCATTCCGCCATCGATGAGCACGATTCCCGTAGGTGCCCGACTTTATTTCACACAGTACATCTACGTTCTTCTATGTCAATAGCTCTCGGGACATTCAGGCTCCATTTTTCATCATTATATTGTCTCTCTTGATCACGTCTGCATCTGTTTCCCATTCTTACTTCACAGTTAGCGACTTTATGTTCGATACTTCCAACAACACCATACTCAATCTAGAGCATGATTATGGTTATCCAGGTATATAGTGAACATTTTGATATGAATTTAAAATAAAACCCTGGAAATATAAATCACATAAATCTCCAGTTTATGAAATTCTAGAAATAAAGAGCATTCATATGCATGAGTTGGAGATTTATTTATTTTATTTTTAACAATATTCTACTGCTACCTGCCATTCCTAGTTGATAAAGATTGGAATAGTCTTCAATTTTTACATTTACACGATACGTCTACTTTCAGGAAGCCGGTTAAAAGAAAGAATGTGTACAGAAAAAATTAACAAGAACAAAGAAAGAGGTTGAATACTCAACCCTTTTTATTATTGCTGTATGGGTCAAGTTTACGGGCTTCTTCATTTTTTAGCAAGGATTCTGGATAATTGTACTACCTCTCTACCTATGTTCAAAGTATTTCAGGATAATATAGTTTATATTAATTTATATTTATAATGATTTTTAGCGATTTTACCGATTAGCCTTAGGAGTTGTCGTGATGTAGGTAAAGGTGTGAATGAGAGAATAAAATGAGTGTACTAAGCTGGTTTGGTCATGCGGGATGTATGGGAGAGGGTTGGTTAAATGTTTTCATAGAGGCGAGTGATGTTATGAAAAGACCGGGGGTGAGACCAAATGAACAGTGGAGTTGATTAAGTAAACATTGTTTGCGAGGGAAAGGACTTTGAGCTTGGTTCAAGAGAGAGAGAATGGTACATAAAGGAATGTCTGGCGAGAGTTTGTGAGAGGGAGTGGTTGCGGGCATGCTACAAGGAATGAACCCAGACTGGACCAACATTGATTCGATGCTACAGTAGGGGGTTATTAAGGTGTACGAAGTTTCAGGATGGCTTTTCGCTGTGGCTTCCTTACACTTAAGAGGGTCGGTGGGATACAGTAGTTAGTAATCAGTCTCCTTTTCTTCGACTTATGTCATCGTCTTTTGCCAAACTTTCTATTGCTTTTGCATGTCCATGCCCATCCACCCTCAGTTTGGGAATAGAAGGGGGAAGCTAAAGAAAGAAAGGAAGAATTTATTTAATATTAGAAACTCATTAACTTTCATAAATAGTTTAAACATAGTTGTATTTTTTTTTATCTTCTCACGTAATTAGTTTTCCCAAGAGATTAGTATATGAACCATCAGAGTTGAGGAATATTTCTTTTCTTTTCTTTTCAGGTTAGTGGCCGACATGACTTGATACAAAAAGTAGGAAATATTTGGAATGTTTTTGCCCGACAATGGCATTTATAGATTAGAAACACCGTTCGACCAGCATTCGCCGGTGGTGTCTTCACTTCTCTTTGATTTAAAGTTGTAAGAAAATGTACATGTCTTACAATTGTGACTCCTCTTTCAAATTAGTAAAAGGACTTGTCGATCATTTTAACTTCATGGAACCGTATAATATATATATAATATATATATATTGTATTATATATTATTATATTAGTATATAATATGGATTATAAGATATATATATATATAATTATATATAGGATATCATCGATAATATGCAGGGATGAAATTATGAATTATTGGAGAAAACGATAATAAAATATAGCAATTATATAATGATATAATATATATATATATAATATATAGTATTAGAGTACTGTATCAATATATTATATATATATCTTTCTTTCTTTATGCTACCTTTTTTTTCCAAGACTGGGAAGTAGGTGCGCTACAAGCATCGGAAAAGAACAGCAGTAGGAGAATTTCAAGAGTAATTACATATATACTATATATATATATTATATATATATTATAATTATATATAATATATAATATATAAATATATATATATATATATAGTATATAATATGAATATATATATAATATTAATATATAGTATTTATAAGGATGATTGGTTTTGTGTGGTGAATCGAAGAGAGTAGTTTGAGAGGATTGGTTAGAGAGATTTGGCAGGGGTGTTAAAAGGAAGGGGGGTTTGAGAGAAACGTCAGATGAAGAGTAAGATTATGCGTTGTAAGTGAGGACAGTCCTCGTGTGAAGTTATGCTAGATGATGAGCAGCGGGAACAAGTGTCTCTGAGGTTTAAATATTCAGAATGCATGTTGGATTGAAAAAGGAACGGATGATTGCAGATGTAGTAGGAAAGTTGTGAATAGCAGGAAGGTGGCTGGTGCAATTAAAGCGTTGGTGGACCGTAAAGGACAAGTCGTGAGTGTGGCTAGGGTGCTTACATGTTAGTGATGAAAAGAAGTATGATAAATGAGGAGATGAACGTATTAAAGAGTTATGTGGTGTGTGAGAAGATGGCGTAAATGAGAGAATTAATGAAAGTACGTTGAGATGGTGGTCATATGGAAAGGGATGAAATGATAGTCGGTTGGTTAGAGGATGTATAGTGGTGAGTGTGTTGGAAATCGACCGCTGGGAGACCGAAGAAAAGTGTATTGAGTCATGTGAACGAATGTCTGAAGGAGGAGAGAAATGGAGAGGCGAGAAAAAAGGTTCATAATAGGAGTGGAATGGAGGGTTTTGTGAGGGGGTATGGTTCATGGGCCAACCTGGGCCAGGAGATGAAACCTACACACACGTGACGATATGCCATAGTGAGGGTCCATCGCGGTCGCGTGAAGCTCCTAGGGTGGATTTTCTAGACTGCGACGAGTTCTCACTAATAGGTATATAGGGGGCGGTAAGTTGGCCTTCTTATTTCGATCTGTGTCTCTTGCTCACACTTCCTTTTCCGATGCAGTCACGCAACCTTAACCCCACGCACTTTTATGAAGTCGAGCGAGATATATTGATAAAAATTAAGTATTTTTCGACCCTTTCAAACGTTATGATTAGTACATGTTCGCAAAAGCTATCCAAGAAAATACTCTAGTGATGTGTATATGTAGACTTGACATTCACTTATATCTATACCGCCAATGATACTACAGATCTGAAAAATATACACATCAAAAAATGCTATTGTTATTATCAAATTAAATCATTGTGTACTACTATGAGCGCTTGCATATTGTTATTCCAGAAATATCACACAGCATCTAACAGTTAACTGGATCCAAGATTGATGGTATAATGAGGATAGACGAGAGTATTATCAGTCTACTCTCTTGATAATCTTTTTGTTTATATGAATACAGTGTACTTCTAATACACAAACTTACTACCGTTTAACTCGAAATGAGTGAAAGAGAAAATAAATTATACGAAGTATATTTTCATATCGACTTAGAGTCCTCATTGCTCGAATTCTGAGGCACCTAGCACGCACCATCATTCATGAGGGTTGATCAGGGATATTCCTAGTTTGTATCTGTTGCGCGCCCTACATTTTAAAAACATACAACAAAAAAATATTTATAAAAGGTAGAATATGCACATTCGATCGGTACAGTAATTAGCAGGCCATCCTTATTGTTTTCTACTCGTCGAAGACGTGTAAACCGAGTCTTTTTTCGATTGGCCGTAATGGTGTTTCTCGATGGTGCTTGACTAGCCCGATCAGCAACTCTTTCACATAAGTAAGATTGTAATTAACTGAATAAAGGAAGCCTTAATTTATTTGTGAAATTTTTGTACAGAAGCCTTATTTTATATTAAATAACCTTTTTATTTCTTTTTCCAAGTCAGGCGAATGCTCTACTATTACATTCGATTTTCCAATTCATTACTAAATAGTCGTGTTCTCGGACTTTTATAAACAACTCAGGCAATCCATTAGGATTTTCTCAACAGCATTAGTACATAAAAAGCTATCTCTCTATAATTAAGAGCGCTTGTAAATGACCTATCTCCTACTTTATCAAATTTGTATCTATAGATAAAGGAAATATCTAATATTTTTTAATAATAAGATCTCATCCGACTAAGTTTTAATTGACTTAAGAACTCTCAGTTCTATCGAATATGCGGAAATTTTAGTAATCTTATCTCTCCTGAGAGATAGAATCGGATTTCAATATGATATAAGAAGAGGTCAATAAACTATGCGTCTGTATAGCTCGACTCAGGATGTCTACCAAAAACTTGCGGGAAATAATTCATTATGTGAATTTTTATCTTTAAGGTTCATGAAATCAAAGTTGGCATTGTTAATAACTATCGCATCTAGATAGGAGACTTATACTCGAGAAGATATTTTATGAAAAATATATTACTTGTGAAGGCGCTATTTGTCTCGGCGAAATTTCATCAGGATGGTAAAAAAATAAATCAACGAGGACCGAGTTTTATAAACAGACTCAAAATAGAGATAATCCTATGTGAGATAAAAAAACACAAGAACGAGCGGTCATGTTGATACAGTCCGGCCCTGGTCGCCTCGATAGACTTCAACGAGAGCAGAAGGTGAAGAAGACATAGTAATATCTTGGGCTATAGACGGACGGAGTTTCAAAAATTTCAAAAACAGTTGCTGAAGTGAGAGAAAAAGCAGATTGTGGCTAGATGCTAATATCGCAGCAGACGCAATGACCCTCATGATAATTGAATCGGCGCTCTTGTAATCATTATGATTGACCAGTGCTACAAAGAAATTTTAACTGTACACAACACCTGAAAAGAATCTGCTACGAAAGTTATAAGGAATCACAAGAAAATATACAACAATACATTGTTTTGTGAGCAAAACGATTAATCCTGGCAAGCATGAGATAGACAAAATAACAATAGTAATAAGAATACTCGAAGTAGCAAACGACACAGACTTCCTCCTAAGCAAAATCTCTAAGCCGAAAGATGCCCGCGAAGCTCCCGAATATGAACATATTTCCTCGTCCTCGATCCCGC
This sequence comes from Trachelipus rathkii, assembly GCA_015478945.1. Taxonomy (NCBI): domain Eukaryota; kingdom Metazoa; phylum Arthropoda; class Malacostraca; order Isopoda; family Trachelipodidae; genus Trachelipus; species Trachelipus rathkii. The sequence goes on along the minus strand of JABUQX010089297.1, from coordinate 5,764 downwards.
AATCTTCCAGGAAAAAAAAATAGCTAAAGTATTATAGTAGGAGCAGAAATTATAGCCGCGAGTAGCGTTTAGCCATATCATCCAAAAGAATAAGCATCGAATATCATCAAAATGTCCCGGAGTTATTTTGTGACATAAATCTCTCATATAGTACATTATAACAGACTCAGTATGATCTGCGTCGTAATAAAACATTATATTCATAAAGAACCACAAGTACCCCAAAAAAATCGAAAGATAGAGATTGAGAACGTGTTAGCATAGGGGAAGTCAGGACACCATTTTAATGAGCGGAAAATGGTATTTCCGATAATTGTATTTTATAGAATTTAACGCGAGATAAGATTTTGAAAGACGAAAAGAGATTTTATAAGAGTCTACAAAGCATGTGTTCCAAAATTGGTAAGCGATAAATATTAGTACAATATATGATAGCAGCGAAAGTATAAGATAAAAAAGATTAACATAGAAATTAATAGAAATAAGTATTTTTCCATACTATGCTGCGTAAAGTTCTCTACTAAGCACTTTGCGCAATATTCACTATTAGGGATAGTCTCGTCATGATTCTAGTTCGCTCAAGACAAAGCGGCAGCTAAGTCTAGGCGGCGCGCTCTCGTCGCACAGTCGATATAATATATAAATAGCTAGTCAAGTGAATTGATAATCCAACCGCCGCCTATCTGTGGTGAAAGCAGGTATTACCGATTTCTATACCCGAAAACATATTCTACTGATTTATAGCAAAAATGAAGATTAAGTTGTTCATAGAAAAACTTTTAGAAAATACGTTGCTATATATAACTAGTACAATTTGATATGTTTGCCAACCAGGGAAGAGAAGGTAGAGTCGAAAACGAAAATAGCGATTCGTGCGAGTTATATATTATATTTATCGTTTATTATATTGTAACATATTATAATGAAATAAAAGTTTTATAAGAAGAAGTATAAAATTATAAAGGCGAACGATGCGCATAGAATCGACCTCGTGGCTATATGTATATAGCATGGGAACAGAAAAAGTAATTAATGACAATCCTCATAATATAGCTGAGGAGTAAAGGAGAGATAGTAAAGAGAATAAGGTCGCGGTAACCACAATCGCATATGGTAATACAGTAAGAGAGGTAAAAAGCAGTGAGCAGAAGTTCAATTAGAAGAATTATTGCTGACAAAAACAAAAAATACTAGGTAAGGAGGGCCTCAGAATAACGTAAGTGAGATGGATTAAAGTTGATGACTGCAGTATAGAGCCTATATGAGTGAGTCTACGTGAAGCAGCCGGTGCTTAGAAAAAATACATGGTTTAATCCAAAGACAGTTCAACTTAGCAAGTCAAACTAGGGATAAATTGTAGCTATATAGTATGTGGTAGAAGATAGCGAACGGAGCTGAGAGCGAGTGGTTCACAGATACAAAGTCGATGTAGCGCTCAGCCCACGCCAGATAGATCTGTATCAAGCAAGAATACTGTGTTCCTCATCGATCCAATGTTGCACCTGACCAAGTACTACCCACTATCAAGCAAGAAGCCGATCCTCAAAACAAATGAGGTCGAGGGAGGATATGTACTAAGCAAACTGAGTTTCCTTCAGCGCTACTAAGCGAAATTAAATACTGATACCCTCCCATAACTCAATAACTAGAGTTCGACGGTGCTCCTGAGGATAGCGATTAGGAAAGAGCGAGTAAAAAAATGAAGTATGGTGAAAAACAAGAGTACGTCTAAAGAGGGACGATATGATCTAGAATAAACGAGGATCGCATTTTAGAGCAGTGACGTACCTTAAAGGCGAGTAAGTCGCTCTGATCAAAGATTAAATCTAGAGCAGCAGCAAAGGCTGGAGGGGTTAGCCCACAAACGATCGTTATCTGCGAACCACTCCGATTCTCGTCTAATCTAGTAGTATTAGTAGTTATAAGTTAAGTAGTATTAGTAGTAGTTAAGATAAAGTAGTAAGTAGTCTATAGGTTAGCGTGACATGGTAATAGGTATATGAGTGGCTACGATTATATTATATAAGTGGGTTATATATAAGTATTAGCTAGCTGGCTAGTGACAGCTCAGACTAGATTAGGCGTATTACCAGTCTAGTAACTGCAACACGGTATATCTAGTCGAAATGATATCCGTAAAGTAATTGTAATAGATAAAAATCTTATAAATAAAATTGATTACGATCATGACAGCCAGTTATTTGTTAAGAATTTTAAAAATGAGCTTGTTTCTTAAATACCAAAGACCTCTTATCTATATATAGGGAACTATCATAATCCATGATGGTATTAAAAATCATGAACGTAGAATAATATACCTCTATAATGAAGCATTTCATCTCAGCAATTGAAACATGAGAGAGATAAGAATAATAGAACGATATATTTCTATGTTTTTAAATAAAGTCAGTAAACTTTGCAATTAATATATAGCATATTCCATGATTTAACGAGTTCCCATATTTATACCATCTAAATGTTTTCTTAATATATTTTATAGTATATCTCTAGAAGTATTTAAAATGATATTGCTGAGAAACTAAACGAGCACCATTAAGATATCTCCTATTTTTTACTACCATAAATATCATCAGAGTTTTCTTAAGAAAAACTATAAATATAAGCAAACACACTCCATAATAGTACTGGAGTCTGATTACAAACTGTATTATTTAATCAATATATAATGTTCTTACGTAAAATTACATGGCAATGTTAGATAAGATGAGATGAATCTATTAATTAGTCAATAATTAATTTATTAATATATACTATATTTAAGTCTAAGATTTTATATAATATAATTTTCTTACTGCGGACAACTATGGTCGATTTTAAGAAGTATATACAAAAATTATTTTTTTTTATAAATTTATCCGGTTTATATTTTTATTTAAATCATAAGTAGTCTTGTTACAGCTCTATATAGACAAATATTTTTGAAATTCAAGATTGTAAAATTATTCCAAATATGCATTTCTCTCTGATTATCATATATATATAGTAGTAGTACATTATATAAAAATTTATAAATATTTATTATTTTTGTATACGGGCAAAAAAGTAAATAAAAGAATTTCCTTAATTCTTTAAGGCTACTACATATATTTTATTTGAAACAAAAAATAAAATAGTCACTAGATCTGAGACACTAAGTGATATAGTATATATATATAGGTAAGAAGATTTCAGATTTTGAATGATGATAACTTTAACCTACTAAAATATTCATTTATTTAACCAATCTACCCTTAATATTTTATCCTTATTATCAGCTACCTAGATTTTAAACACAATAGTTTTTAAGGTAATTATATATAATAGTATGACTGTCAATACTAAAAAACAACATTAGTTTTTAATCTTTGTATTTCAACTTTATATATATATATATTCATTTATTATTATGATTATTATTTTCTATATTATATTTTAGATATATTGTACTTACGTCACTGATCCGGAAGCTCAAAGGTGAAATTTGTTAGGATGTATGTTATTGATGATATTAAATGATCTTCTTTAAGCATCCATTTTCTTCTGAATTCTCTTATTTCCCTTATTACTATCATTCATCTCTGTAAAGGGCAGCAGGTTGTCTATAATCTTAATTGTCATTGACGAAATTATATCTCTCGTTGTTGTTTCTCAGTGCAACTAAAACCTCTTTTGCCCATTGATAATGCAATGCTCGTTCTGGTTCCTTTTAATCACATTCTCTCTGACATTAGTCTTTTTTTTATCTTCGTTTAATTAAGCACATGTAAAGACGAATAAAAGAAGCTAGAGATAGTATTTTACTTTTAACTTTAGATCAATTTCGCTTTCAATCTGTGTTTCGCGAAACTATAGAGTTGCCCTTACCTTTATTGTTTCCCGGCTCTTTTCCAGAAGAAATCATTTGAAAACGTAAGAATAAAGCCAAAAATGGCTAATATAACACGGGAACTTACATAATACTGAGAAAATCCTTGAGGCTTGGTCTATTTTTGTTTACAAAATAGGTTGATTTTTCTAAAGTATAATGATGAAAGTCGACCGATTATATAAGTTAATAAGATTAAAAATCAGTCCAATATTCAAAGTACATATTACATTCCACGTCCACAATGTAATAGAGAAGTTGAGAATAATATCTTTAGCGTACCGTAATATGATATATTAATTGTTATTGATTTATGTATAAGAATAATTACAGGCAAACCAGGTGAGTTTTCAGTTACTTTATAATGGATATATTGATACAGGCTTTAGAAATTTTCGAAGTATTGCTTATATAACACACCGCTCGCACTCAATATGATCACTTTATCTGACGAAAATTTTTATGGACTTATTATATATAAATAACTATCTATTTTTTAATAGTTTACTGATTAAAAATTATTTAAATTTTCGCTTATGACTTTATCGCCTTTCAAGCGACCTTGATAACAATATATTACGTTACATAGAGACTTTTATAGCCATCTGGATATATCATTGTAAATATATCGGAGAATCAAACCATTAAATAAATATATCGTACATCAATGATTAACCTTATCAATATGTAAATATACGGGCAAAACCGTTATAGTTTTCGATATCTTTTGTTATAGCCTCCGAGTAGTATAGTATATTGCAGCTTAAATAGGTGAAATTTGTTATTGGAGGCCATTTTTCTGTCAAAGAACTTAAATTTTGGAATATATAAGTGACATCGACGAATTCTATCAAAACAAACTAGACGCGTAGATCTCGGTCTCTTTTAATATTCGAAAAAACCTTCGTGATACTCTTAGATATACTTATTATATTCCTAAATACAAAATTTTATTAATACGTAACAACCGCAAAGCGGTGAAACACTTAAATCTCATCAAAACTTAAAGATTGCAATTACTAAGTATTATAAAAGACACAAGTCGACACATCTTATTTATTATAAGTTAAATTAATCGAACCCCGAATTTTTTCTACAAATTTCAAAAAGTTACGATAATATTATGGACATCGCTCTCACTCCTAAATATGAGTATTCTGGTTGCTCTTCAAAAAATTTAATTTATACTGTATATATCATAAAATAAATGAAATGAATAAAATTAGAATACATATATAAAAAAATTATAATAATTCTCCCATTGAAATTAAATTTTAACCATTTTGTCCCATCCATTTATAAAAGTGACAGCTCGGTAATCTCCGAATTAGCCGATAGAAAATTGTAAGATAGATCTGTGTATTAACACATACACATTCGTTATGAATATTTATATTTTATTACACATGCAGAATGCTGCGCTTGCAGACGAAAACAACTATTTGTCGCGATCCTCAGTGAGCGACTTCGCGAGCGCGCTCTCTGTAGGCACCTACTGCACATTTCTGATAATAATAATCAATTAATATTTAAAAAATTCTAAATATCTTATAGCCAAGCCGTATTGGCACATGTATCTCTGTAATAATTACCTAACCAATTAATACTATTATTAATTAAAATTAATATTAAATTTATATATTAAAACACAAAATATTAAAAATGTTTATTTAATAAATAAATAAATATAAGAATAAAAAACTTAAATAATATAAATATCAAAAGTTAATAAATAAAGAAATAATAAATAAATTAATATATTAAATAATAATTAAATATATTAATAATAATAATTATATAATATAATTAAATTAATAATTCATATATAAATAAGAATAATGAGATAAAAAGAAAATCACATATAATCGATCTTTCTCTCTTTATATATTTATCTATCTC
>JABUQX010089296.1:35000-37018 GCA_015478945.1 Trachelipus rathkii | reverse complement strand
GGAAGACGGACAAAGGGGGAGGAGTGTGGGGAGGGTGGTTTGATTTACTGATTTACTAATTTACTGCTTTAGGGTATGTAAAAGTACAAGTTTTTTAAGTTATAAACATGAAAAGAATAAAAAATTTAGTAAAAACAAAAATGATTTAAACAAATAAAACAAAAATAAATAAAAGTTTTGTGTTATATTATACAAAATATGACTTGAATCAATAGATCAATAGATCATAGATGGGGTTGGGAGGGTGGAATGGGTGGTTTGATTTACTGATTTACTGTTTTAGAGTGTGTAAAAACGTAAAATTTTTACGTTATAAATATGAAAAGGATAAATATTTTAGTAAAAATTATATTTTTTAAACAAACTAAATTAAAAAATAAAAATAATAAAAATTTGAAAAAAAAAAAAAAATAAATTGAAAACAAAAATTAAACACAAAGAATAAATGTAAAATGAAACTTATAATATAAAAATAGCAAACAATATATTTTAGTTGACGTTTATAAAAAGAAAACGAGATTTTGAAAAAAGAAATGTCAGTCTGAAGCTGAACGAATGTTTACTAACTCAGCACCGCATTAGCTCCATCACCGGTGTCGGTACCAACACGTTTTTGTATGCTATGTTAGTTACTTTTACTGTTGTTAAGTATGAAACTTTGTTAATGTTAGCAGTTTATTCTTGCTTAAAGTGTGTTAAGTTTGTCGTTGTGCATTATATTTTTATTTCAGGCAATGCTATGTAAGATTTATTAATGTGAAAACTTTGTTACGTTAGCATATATTCGTTGATCAGTATGATAATTAGACAAGGTTATGATAAATATTTGTTAAATATTACCATGTTAATGTAAAATTAACATTGATATGTTAGTGATATGATTGGCAAAGTGTGAATAGGTTACGTTTTTATATGCTATGTTAGTTACTTTACTATTGTTAAGTGTGGAACTTTGTTAACGTTAACAGTTTATTCGTGCTAAATTTGTTTTAGGTTTGTCGTTTTACATTATATTCTTTGTTCAGGTGATGCTATATTAGCTTTATTAATGTGAAAACTTTGCTAAGTTAGCATTTATTCGTTGGGCAATGTAAAAAAAACTTGATTTTATGTTATGTTTATCCAAAATGATACTCGAAATGTGACATGAAACAATAGATCAATAGATCATAGGATGGTGGGAGGAGTGGTAGAGGGGAGGGAAGGGTGATTTGATTTACTCATTTACTGCTTTAGGGGTGTTAAAACGCTAACTTTTAAGTTATAAACATAAAATGAATAAAAATTTTGGTAAAAAATATATTTTTAAACAAAATAAAAAAAAAAATAAAAGTTTTTTGTTATGTTATACAAAATATGACTTGAATCGTTAGATCAATACACCAATAGATCAATAGATCATGAATGTGATGGAGCGGGGAAGGGTGGGTAGTTTGATTTACTGATTTACTGCTTTAGGTTGTGTAAAAATGTTAAATTTTTACGTTAAAAACATAAAAAGAATAAAAGTTTTGTGTTATGTTATACAAAATATGCCTTGATTCTATAGATCAATAGAGCAATAGATCAATAGATCAATAGATCATGGGTGGGGAGGGTAGGGTGGGTTGTTTGATTTACTGATTTACTGCTTTAAGGTATGTAAAAATGCAGATTTTTTACGTTATAAACCTGAAAAGTATAAAATTTTTAGTAAAAACAAAATGTTTTCAACAAATAAAACAAAAAAGAATAAATAAAAATTTGGAAAAATAAATAATTTAAAAAAATAATAATATTACCATGTTAATGTAAAATTAACATTGATATGTTAGAGATATGCGTGCAAAAGTGTGAACAGTTACGTTTTTGTATGCTATGTTAGTTACTTTACTGTTGTTAAGTGTGGAACTTTGTTAATGTTAGCAGTTTTTAAGTGCTTAAGGTATGCTAGGTTTGTTGTTGTACATTAAATTCATAGTTCAGGTAATGTTATTTTAGTTTTATTAATGTGAAAACTTTGTTACGTTATCATATAT
>JABUQX010089296.1:15000-27500 GCA_015478945.1 Trachelipus rathkii | reverse complement strand
CGCTAACCTCCCTTGGTTCTCCTACTGATAAATCTTTTTGGCCTCTTGCCAAAACATCTCCAACAACTTCTGTAATTCTGACATTCCTCCTCTTATAAGAGATCTGATGGTTCTAAGTTGCTAACTCTTCACTGAAAAGCCAATCTCTTCTCAACCTTCTATTTTCTCTAGCTCAACCCTGGAAGATTCTGCAGCCTCTTCCTCCGTCTCCTCCTCACGTGTCCTATGCCTTTGTCTGTGATTACATTTGATCGGGTGCATGGCTCTTGAAATCTATGAACGTTAGAATGCGGGTAGGCTTTGGTACCTCTCCTCCCTGAGTTTTGAGGGGAGTGTGCTACCGGCCCTCCTCGTTCAACTATATTCTCTGCCCTTCATTATTTCAACACTTTCCCTCAGTGTTGGAAGCAGGCACATGTCCAACCTATCTGGAAAAAAAGATGGCGCTCTGATTACTTAACTATCGCCCTATAGCCTCACTTGCATTCTATCTAAGATCTTTGAAACCCTTCTCAACTCATTTCTTAGATCATCTAGAATCTCATTCACTTTTCCGATCGCCAGTATGGCTTTCTTTGACGTTCGAGGTCTACTGGTAATATACTTTCCTATCTTACCGATTTATGGTTTTCCGCCCTTAGGGAACTACGGTTAGACTTGAGTGTTGGCGCTTGACATATCAAAAGCATTTGGACCGGCACGTCACTGCCTCCAAGTTCCCTCCTCTTTGGTTTCTTTCCTTTGCTTACTTTATGTCTAGGTTTTCTTTCAAATCGCCCAATATCGGCTGTTGTGCTGATGGGGCGACTTCTTCTCTTTTTCTATCTTTTAATAGTGGTGTTCCTCAGGGTTCTGCCTTTATATCCTACTCTTTATTCCAACTTTTCATTAATGATATCACCTGCACATCTAACTCTATACTCATATGCCGATGATTCGACCCTTCATTCCCTTCAGCTCATTTCACTCCTGTTTCTTTTACTTCTAGAATTGCCTCTCTCTTCTTTACCTTTCCGATTCTATTCTCGCTAATCTGATAGAATTTTGCAGTTGGGTCATCGCAAATCTTGTGAAATTCAATTTTAAAAACCAAACTTCTACAAATCTCCCTCTAAGACACCTCTAACTTTCCTATCTTTTTACGGTTCTTTCGTCTCTCCTGTTGACAATATAAACATCCTTGGCCTTAACACAAACAAAAATGTCTTGGAAACCTGACATCACAACGGTTGCTAGAGCGACCAAAGCAAAACTTGAATTCTGTTCTTAAAATTCGGTGACTTTTTTCCTCTCTTCAGTTACTTCCTCCAGCTATAAAAAGGAACTCTGGTTTCACCCGGCTTTTGGATAGAGTTGAGTCAAAGGCTAAAAGGCTTATAAACTGTTCTGTACTTTCTAGCTCACTTGACCCTTTATCTTTGCGGAGCCACGTTGGAGCGTGATCGCGTTTCTATAGGTACCGCAGCAGCAGGTTCTCGCGGGGGCTTATCACTGCCTCCACCTAACCTTTACGTGTCGCCCTCGTAGCAAAGGGGGTGCTGTGTCTGCACATCAGTTTTGTGTTAACATTGGTAACTCCAGGCTAGTTCGATGCGGTGCTTCCTTCTTTTCCCTGCCACCTCTGTTCTTGTGGAATTCTCTTGATCTTCAGTATTTCCCGCTTAATTTAATCTCCCACACTTCAAAGCCTGCGTCTGTGTCGCTCATCTGCGTAATTTACGGTAGTTGTTAACTTCTGAGGTGTTCAGAGCACCCCCTCCTTGAATAAGAGCTCTGCCCGTGAATGGGGGGGAAAATAGGGAAAAAAAAAAAAAAGAAATTGAGAAAATGTAACCGAAATCTCTTTATATATATGTATATATATATATATATATATATATATATATATATATATATATATAATATATATATATATATATATATATATATATATATATATATATATATATATATATATATATATATATATATATATATATATTATTCTGATTGGAAAGTTTTAAGACGGTTGTCGCCACTACACAATAAGAGGGGCTAGGTTTGGGGGCGAGTGTTATACGAGTTTTGTCTTTGAAACGTACTGAAAAGATCAGCGCGATATCTTTCCTCAGTACCGAGTTGCATCCTGGTGAGTGAAGGTATGTTGTCGTGTCTCGGCGGATTTTTGATTTCTCAAAATGGCTGAAAAAACGGAACAACGAGTTTGTGTAAAATTTTGTTTTAAAACCGGGAAATCAGCTTCGGAGACTTATGAACTCTTAAAAATAGCTTACGGGGATAAATGTCTGAGCCGGTCAAATGTTTTTATCTGGTTCAACAGATTCAAAGATGGCCGCGAATCAGTCGAAGATGACCCCCGGTCCGGCCGGCCTTCCACTTCAACAACCAACGAAAACATTGTGAAAATTCGCGATTTAGTGCGCTCTGACCGTAGACTAACAATTAGGGAGATGTCTGATGAACTGAATTTAAGTTTCTACGAGGTTCAATCAATTTTAACTGAAGATTTGAAAATGCGTCGAGTGTCCGCGAAATTCATTCCAAAATTGTTGTCAGACCAGCAGAAACAACACCGACTTGAAGTGTCCCAAGACCTGATTAATCGGGTCGAAAGTAACCCAGATTTGTTAAATAGGATAATTACAGGCGACGAGTCATGGGTTTATGGGTATGACCCAGAAACAAAGGAGTTCAAATTCGCCACGACCGAAAAAAGCGCGACAAAATCGGTCGAATGTGAAGACAATGTTGATGTTTTTTTTCGATTCTACGGGTATCGTGCATCACGAATTTGCCCCTAGAGGGCAGACAGTCAACCAGGAATACTATAAAAGTGTCCTTCAGCGTTTGCGCGAAAAAGTGCGGAAGAAAAGGCATGCACTCTGGCGAGACAAAAATTGGGTCCTCCACCACGACAACGCACCGGCTCATGTGGCCTTCTCGATCACGGAATTTTTGACCAAATTCCAAATACCTGTGCTTCCGCAACCACCCTATTCCCCTGATATAGCTCCTGCCGACTTCTACCTGTTTCCAAAATTGAAAATTTCGCTGAAAGGGAAACGATTTGACTCAATTGAAGACATCCAGGCAATCCGGCGAAGCTCGACAACATTTTTTCACTCACCAGGATACAACTCGATACTGAGGAAAGATGTCATCGCTGATCTATTCAGTACGTTTCAAAGACCAAACAAGCTTCCCAAACAATACCCGCCCGCAAACCTAGCCTTTCTTTTTGATCAGTGGCGCCACTTGTCTTAAAATGTTCAATATTATATTTATTATTCTTATAAATTAAAGTTAAGGGTCTCAAAACATCAAAATATTTTGATCGCCTAATAATTTCGGGGGTTTTGACCCCCTGACCACCCCTGGCTACGGCCTTATATATATATATATATATATATATATATATATATATATATATATATATATATATATATATATATATATATATATATATATATATATATAGGGTTAGGGTTTAGGTTAGGTTAGGTTAGTTTATTTCATATTGTATATTTTAAATGAGTTGTGCTTGTTTGAGAATTCTAGATGGTGAGTAAACTTACCTAGACTCACATTATCTATATTTCGTTCGTGAAAAATACCAATGTTGTTGTGTACATTTTGCTTACACTATTCAATCTGCTATTCTTACTATTTTAATTTGTTCGTAGTTCAAAATTTAAAATGAATATTTTCTAATTAAAGTAAGAAAATCTGATTTAAAAAAAGAACGTGGATGAGAATGGATTGAATTGAATGATGAAGCAGGAACGGAACTGAGACGTGATTTGCGGAGCAGTTCCGCTGAGAAGCAGCTTCGGAGCTGAAGCTTATACATATGGAGCGCTCTGTGGCTGGAACTAGACTTTGAAAATTGCCTTGGTAGAGTCGGAGCTAAGGTGTTCGGAGACAAAGCCAACAAAACACTGCTCTCCATATAATATTGAGGTTTTCAGTGGCGAGAGGCCAAAATATTAACAAACGATTCTTTGTTTTGTCATAAGAGTTAGCTGCCTGTTCGATTTCCTGTTTAATTAAACATCAGAAGAGTTTAACTACCAGTTTGCGGGAGAGCTACGAATAGGCTCCATCTCACCACTAGCTACTACATAGGTCATAGCTCCTCTTCCAAACTCTCTAGCCATTTTACTCCTCTTTTCAAGTGAACTCGTACTCAGTTTTCCAGACTATAACAGCAAAGAATATAAAGTATATCCGCATTCTTATCTTCTCTTTCTCTTTCCTATATATATATATATTATTATTATATATTATTATTATATATATATTATTATATACATATTATTATTATACATATATATCATGATATATATTATCTTCATTGATAGTTATTATATAAGAAGAAGAGTTATTATTATTTATATATATATATATATATATATATATGTATATATATAGTTATTATTATATATATTATATATATACATATATATATATATACCTTTACATATATAGATATTATTATATATATATATACATATTATTATTATCCATGTTAAGAATAAGAAGATATATTATTACATATATATTATTATATATATATATATATATATATATATATATATATATATATATATCAGATCGCCACCACTCACGCGCCGGGCCCTTCTCAGAGAGGGCGTAAAATAAAACATTGAAAAAACCCACCCAATCCCCAGTCTAAGTTCTCAGGTGAGCGCAGACGTGGGATTTATAGGAGTTCCACAGAACAGAAGTAGCTGGAAAGAAAGAGGCACCACAACGAACAAGTCTGGGGTTCGCAATACCCACGCAGAATTCATGAGAGAGCAAGGCACCCCTTGTGCTACGAGGGCGACGCAAGAGTGGTGGAATGCGAGAGGTCAACTCCCTCGAGCATCTGCCGCCGTAGTACCTATAGAAAAGGGATAGAGCGCCAACGTTTCGTTTGAAAGTAGGGGACAGTTTATTAGTCTGTTAGCTTTGGACTCAACCCTATTCAATAGAAGAGTGGAGCCGGAGCCCCCCCAAATGTGAGAAAAGTACTCCCATACAAGGGCGAATAAGGCCCTTATATAACTGAGTAGCTGTGCAGAGGAAAAAAATTCCCGCAATCTGAACAGGACTCCCAGCTTCTTTTGAGACCACCTAGCAACCAGTGTGACATGAGGTTTCCAAGATAATTTTTTTCTGATGTTAATACCAAGAATGTTTATGTTATTCATAGGAGAGACGTTAGAGCGTCGAAGGAAATAGGAAAGGTCGGAGGTGTTTTTGAGAGGGAGATGGAGAAGATGAGATTTTAAACTATTAATAACTTTACAAGGTTGTGGTGACCACCAGGAAATTCCATCCAGATCGGCAAGAATAGAATCGGAAAGCTGAAGACGAGAAGCAACTCTTGAAGCAAAAGAGGGAGCAGATTTGAAATGAGTTGAAGAATGGAGAGTTGAGTCATCGGCATAAGAGTGAACAGAGTTGGAAGTACAGCTGAGGAGAGCGGTGATGAAAAGTAGGAATAAAGTTGAGATAGAACAGAACCTTGCAGAACACCACAGTTAACAGGAAAGGAGGAAGAGGACGCTCCATCAACAAGTGCTGATATGGAGCGATCAGAGAAAACTAGACAAGAGTAAGCAAAGAGAAGGAGGCAATCCCAAGGAAGGGAGCTTAGAGAGCAGTGACGCGTGCCAAACCCGGTCAAAGGCCTTGGATATGTCAAGCGCCACCACGCAAGACTTCCCATGATCCCTAAGGGCAGAAGACCATAAATCAGTTAGATAGGAAAGTATATCACCAGTTGACCTCGAACGACGAAAGCCATACTGATGATCTGAAAGAAGGGAATGAGACTCAGATGATCCAGGAAATGAGTTAAGAAGAGTTTCAAAGATTTTAGATAGAATACAGGTGAGAGCTATAGGGCGATAGTTTGAAGAATCAGAGCGGCTACCTTTTTTCGGGATCGGTTGAACATATGCGCGCTTCCAGCACTGAGGAAAAGTATTAGTATTAAGACATAGAGAGTAGAGTTGAACGAGGAAAGGCGTCAGCTCGGAAGCACACTCCCTCAAAACACGGGGAGGAATGCCATTCGGGCCACTAGCCTTCCTGACGTTCATAGAACTCAGGATCCCATGCACACGATCATGTGTAATTAAAGACATGGGAAACCTGAGAGGAGAAGGAGTAGGAGGAGGGATACCAGAATCGTCCAGGGTAGAATTAGATGAAAAAAGAGGCCGAAGAGATTGGCCTTATCAGAAGGAAAGTTAGCAACAGAACCGTCAGAGCGAATAAGGGGAGGAAAGGCAGATTTAAAAAAGTTGTTAGAGATGTTTTTGGTAAGGGACCAGAAATTTTTATCCGTAGGAGAACCAAGCATGTTGTGGCACTTTCTTTTAGTGAAAGTACGTTTAGCCTGACGAATAATATCCCTGCAACGATTCCGAGCAGAATGAAAATTAGTAAGAGTGATAGGAGAACGAGAGTTTTTCCACGCCCGATACGCATTGTCTCTCTCCTGAATGGCGCGAGAACAAGCTCCATCGAACCATGGATTGTGGGGAGAGAAAGATTTAGTTGAAGATGGAATGAACCTGCTCATCCAATCAGTGATTACGCCCCCCACCTTTTCAGCGGCGACCGAAGCATCCCCAGAGTCAAAGCAGGATTCATTCCAAGAGTAGTTAGCCAAAAAACAATGCAATGCCCCCCAATTAGCCCGATTAAAGTGCCAGAAATTACGTTTAGGGCATGGAGGAGCTGCTGGAGAAAAAGTATTTTAGTTAAGAGCTATAAGATTGTGGTCAGAGTTTCCAATAGGAGGAGAAATAGTGTATTTATAACGAGAAGTAGTGGTGAAACATAATAAGTCAAGCGTATTCAAGAATTGGTTAGGACGATCTGGAATATGTGTAGGTTCCTTAATTAATTGTTCCAGATCTTTGAGAATGCTGATTGTTTTGGCCTCCTCCCCACCTGCATTAGTGTGAGAGGAGACCAACCACTCAGTGTGGTGTACGTTGAAATCCCCTAAATAGAGGACCTCAGCATTTGGATGGAAGAAGTAACAGTCTCATGAGAAGTAGTAAGATAGTCAAAAAGAACGTAAAAATCTGTTCCATTAGGGGAGCAGTAGCAGAAACACAAGATAATGATAGTAGTAGTAGGGAGAAAGATTTTTAGCCACAGAACATCGAAGCTAGGAGATTTAAGATTCTCGAGACTTGTTACAGGAGTGTTTATGTTTATATAGGCACAGACTCCACCATTTAGTCGGAAATTATAGAAAAAGTTATAGTTAGAGATATTAAGTTTATTTGAAAATGAATCCCTGGCCAGCTGGGTCTCAGACAGTAATAAAATGCTAGGTTGAGAGTTAGAGAGGTGATATTCCACAGATTCATGATTAGCACGAAGGCCACGCACGTTGGCAAAGTCAATTGAAAACCCCCGCCTGCGCCCACCCCTACATCCACTTCGACCAGTCATTTAATCAGCCAGTCGCACAAACAAACACACTCAAACTCTTGTACACAATACAATCCAAAGTCATACAATATAATAAACTAATATGTGAGAGTTACACATTAAAACCTAAAAATGCTTAAAAAAACATCCAATAATAAATATTAAACTATGAAACAAAAATTTAAAGGAAAAAATAAAATAAATAAATAAATAAATACGATAATCTAAAACTTAGCTTAAAATCCTAAAACGGCGAATACTAAAAACACTTTACTAATAAATAAAAATTAAAACACAAAAAAAAGCAAAGAGCAACACAACAAAACCAAAGACATTTAATTAAAATTAAGGCTTGATTAAAAGAAAAACCCAAAAACATCAAAAAACTGAATTGGCAAAATTAAAACACTCGGAAGCACTATCTCACACGTCTACACAGAACAATCGTCAACTATCAATATATATATAGCTATATATATATATATATATATATATATATATATATATATATATATATATATATATATATATATATATATATATATATATATTATATTTTATATATATATATATATATATATATATATATATATATATGTTATTTCTCGATACAGTTGAATCTAACAAAAAAATTACTTTCTGATAGCGATAAAGATTTCTTCACTAGGCAACAGGAATAACAACAACCTGTCCTTCTATTTTTGCCAAAGTAACTCAAGAACTGGCCTCTGGTATCGGATGTACTGACAAGCTCATTCTGGTTTGGAAAGCACAAGAAGGAAAGAAGAGTTTAAAGTCAAGATGATATCAATTAGAGCTCGTTCCACTGACAGGGTGAACACCCTTCCTGGGAGATTATTTTGAAATAACTCAAGAACTAGCCTTTGGTATCAGATGTACTGACAAGCTCATTCTTCTGGTTTGGAAGGCACAAGAAGGAAAGAGGAGTTTAAAGTCAGGATGATATCAGAAGCTCGTTCCACTGACAATGTGATACACCTTTTCTGGGAGATGATGAAGAAGATAAGGAATTTGATGAAACTGTACAACATTTAATTTGTGATTGAAAAAGAATCTCGCAAAAGTATTATTTAGAACGGCACAATAAAGTTGCTTCCTTGATACTTTGAAACATCTGCAAGAGAATCCACATTCCAGTCACCAAGAATTGGGAGGAACACAAAGCTGACAAAATCGTCGAAAATTACAAGGTACAAATTCTCAGGAATTTCACAATTCTGACAGTATTATATATATTATGATATATATATATATATATAATATATAGATATATATAATACAAAAATATAATATTATATATATATATATATATATATATATACATATATATAATATATAATATATATATATATATATATATATATATATATAATAGTTATATATATTATATATATATATATATATAATAGTATATATATATATATAATATATTATATATAAAGGTTATGAAGGAGAACATTAAGGAGGGAATTGCTTAGATAATGAATAAAGGATGGTGTTTTCGTAACTGATGAAATGGATGTGAGGGGAGTGTGGCAGGGAAACTTTCGAAAATCTGCATAAACATGGCAGTAGTGAAGGGTGATAGTTTAATGTGTTGTGGTTTGGTTGGTGCAAGAGGAATAGGTATTTTGGGGATGAGGTCATTAGCAAGGAGGAGGTAATGAGTAGAGTGAGAAAGTTGAAAGATGGTAAATCTGCAGGTATAGATGACATTACTGGTGAATGACAAGGAACGGAGGCGAGATGGTGATTTTGATTGGATGGAAGTTGGTGTAAACAAATCGTTTTATGAGAGAGTAGTAGTTCGACGTGATTGGAGAGAGCAGTTAATACGTACCCATGACTATAAAGGTAAGGGGGATTAAAGGGTAACTGTAGGAATTATAATGCATGTAAACTTATTGAGTGAAGTTGTTGCAATGATGTAGTGGTTCTTGATTAGTGATATATCAATAAGTAATATTTGTTTACATATATCTATTGATATATGGTATTTGTTATATATATATATATATATATATAATATATATATATATATAATATTATATATAATTATATATTTATCAAAAAATGCGCCGGATTTACAATGAAGAAAAGGAGCAAGTGTGGAGAGTAGACATAATATATTACCGGAGATACTGAAAATAAAAGAGAGAAGAGCTGAAAAAAGATTCTCGTAGTACAAGAACTTGGCAGATTGAAAATTGAACGCGTTATGGGAAAAAAAATGCGAAACTTATTCCCCCTACTAGTTGGCGCTAACGGGCGATCACAGAGAAGTTGAAACACCATCTCAATTCTCTGAGCAATCAATAAAATATGTTCCATCAATTGCAAACAGGTAGCTTAACTTTGACATTACTTACATATATGGGTATATTTTTGAATCAGAAATAAATAAATTGAAAGGATCCATTTTTATCATAAGCTCTATCATAGTCACCGATACTTGCTGTTAGTTTTGGGCTTTCACTTTGAACTATATGATAATAATAATAATCAATAATAATAATAATAATAATAATAATAAAATAATAATAATAATAATAATAATAGTTAATAATAATAATTATAATAATTATAATAATAATAAAATAATAGATAATAATAATAATATAATATTAAAATAATAATAATAATAATAATAATAATAATTAATAATAATAATAATAATAATAATAATAATAATAATAATAAGATAATAATAATATAATAATAATAAAACCCTTTCGTAATCATATAAGATCCTTCTTTCGCGTCACAAAAAAATAAAAAATATTATTTATTTATTTAATTTTTTGGAACACATTGTTACTTCCACTTAATTTTCCAAAACTGAGATAGTTTTGCAGAACAATATATAATAATATAAATATATATATATATTAATATTATATATTTATATATTATAATATGATAATTTTTTGGAAATATAATATACATTTATAGATAATATATATATTATATAATTATTTATAATATATTTAATTAAAAATTTGTAATATATAATATATATATAATTACAAACCTTCCACAACAATAGATTCAAAAGTGTGAAACAAGGAATATACACAAACCTATAAAAATTAAAAAATAATTCATCATTAGAATTCTAGATCTAACCTAAACATGACCAAACCTAACTTAATTAACCCAATATGACCTGACGTAACTTAATTATCCTAACATATCCAAATTTTACTTAATTGATAACTATAACCTAACCTAACCTAACCTAACCTTAACCTAACCTAACCTAACATAACATAAACCTAATAACTTAACCTAACCTAACCCTAAAAGTGGTTTACCAAAAAAAGTCATATTGAGTTACTTTAATATAAACCTTAATTGAAACCGAACGTAACCTTAACCTAACTAAACCTTTACTTTTCGAAATAAACGAAGAATAGAAATAAAAGAAATTTACAAAAAAAAAAAAAATTCATTCATAGTTAAACAAAAAAAATAAGTAAATAAATAAATCGGGTCTCTTTATAGCAAATTCAAATTTTTTTTACTTTTCTTATACCTTAAATTAATCGGATAGCATTACAAAACCATTCCAATACTAATTTTTATATTGCTCCCTGAGAATACCAAAAACCCATACTTATATATATATATATATATATATATATATATATATATATATATATATAATATATATATATATATATATATATATATAATATATTATATATATATATATATATATTATATATATATATATATATATAATATATATATATATATAATATATATATAATTAGATATATATATATAATTTATATATATAATATAATTATATATATAGATATTATATATATCATATATATATATATATTTATAATATATATATATGATATATATATATATAATATATATATATACATATATATATTATATATATATATATATATATATATATATATATATTATATATATAGATATATATATATATATATATATTAATATTATATATATTATATAATAAATAATATATATATATTATATAATATAAATATATATATATATATATATATATATTATAATATATATATTATTATATATATAAATATATATAATAGATATTAATATATATATATATATAATATATATATATATAATAGTTAGCTGAATGCTTAACATTATATATAACGAACTCATTCTTCAAACAAAAGTGTAAATAGAAAATGGTAAGCGATCTCGAGGAGAAACCAAGAAATGGAAAAGTACTTTACAATAAAGTAGTTAAATGGATCTTTATGAAAAGAATCTAGTATGTTGGCCAAATAAAAGGAGCGATCACAAAATGGAAAGGAGCAAGATCAGAAATCAGCATCAATCACACAGAGCATTCTGTTCAATGAATCATCTAATTTGCACGTCATAATTACATTCGCAAACTTAAGATAGTCGTCGACAATGAGAATTAGTAACTTTGAATACTTAGGATAGTCTGTTAGAATGGTAGTCTTGGATGCATAAATAATGAGATAATAAGTTAAAGTATGGGAATGTAACAAGAGACAGGAAGTAAAAGAAAAAAAGGTAAACAATGGGACGAATGATGCTCAAAGCTACCAAAGATCCAACAAAGAGCTATATTTATTGGTATGGCAAAAAAACTGGCCTAGGTAAAAAAGGTGTAATCTCGCCTGATAAATTAATGTGATAGGGATAATTAAACAAGAAAAATCTTAATCTTTCACTTTTCAATAATTTCATTTTATCTCACATTCTTCTTTAAAGTGCTATTATTACAGTGTTTTTTCTGCTTTCTTATCTGATCAACATTCAAAAATTCAGATTATATACGTCGGGCAAAATAACCTTTTTAGATTATTTTTTTTGGTTACAAATTTTTTTTTTTTTTGATTTTTAAATTTTCAAAATTCTGTTTTTAAAAATTTAACGCAAGCTAAATCCAAAAACTATACTGCATATACAAAATGATCTAAATAAAAAAATGTGTATGTACCCCCCGACTGACAGAAGCCCAGAAATTT
>JABUQX010089296.1:0-2500 GCA_015478945.1 Trachelipus rathkii | reverse complement strand
CGTTAGGAAGGCAGGTGGACCGGATGGCATTCCTCCCGAGTTTTGAGGGAGTGTTGCTTCCGTGCTATCCCCGCCCCTCGTTCAACTATATCTTCTATGCCTCAATACTAGCACTTTTTCCCTCAGTGTTGGAAGCACGCACATGTCCAAACCTATTCCGAAAAAAGGAGCCGCTCTGATCCTTCTAACTTCGCGCCGTATAGCTCTTACTTGTATTCTATTTAAGACTTTGAAACTCTTCTCAACTCTCATTTCTTAGATTCATCTGGAATCTCATTCACTTTCCGATCCGACCGCCAGTACGGCTTTCGGCGCTCGAGCGTCTACTGGCGATATACTTTCCATCTTTCTGATTTATGGTTTTCGCCCTTAGGAACCTAGGGAACAAGACTTGCGTGGGTGGCGCTATGACATATCCAAGCATTTGACCGGTATGGCACGCGTCACTGCATCTTCCAAGCTCCCCTCCTTTGGGTTTCCTCCTTCTCTTGTTAACTTATGTCTTTAGTTTTCTTTCAAAATCGCTTCAATATCGGCTGTTGTGATGGGGCGACTTCTTCTTCCTTTTTCTGTTAATAGTGGTGTTCCTCAGGGTTCTGTCTTATCCTCAACTCTTACTTTTATTTAATGATCTTCTCACCTGCACATCTAACCCCATTCACTCATATGCCGATGACTCGACCTCATCTTCAACTCATTCAATGCTACTCCCACTTTTACTTCAGGAATTGCCTCTCGTCTTAATCTTTTCGATTCTATTCTCGCTGATCTGGATAGAATTTTCAGGTGGGGTCGTTTGACCTTGTGTAACTTCAATATCTTTAAAATACTCAAACAAACACTGATGTGATCTCTATGGGCACTTCGAAGTATTTCCATCTCTTATTGGTGTTTCTCTCGTCTCTCCTGTTGACAATATAAACATCCTTCACCTTAACATAAACAAAAAAATGTCTTGGAACCTCACATCACAACGGTTGCTAGGGCGGCCTCAAAGAAACTGGGAGTTCTGTTTAGACTGCGAGACTTTTTTTCCTCTTCTTCAGTTGCTCACAGCTATTACAAGGGCTCAATCCCGCCCTTGATATGGGAGTTACTGCTCTAATCTGGGGGGGCTCTGGTTTCACCCGGCTTTTAGATAGGTCGAGTCAAAGGCAAAAGGCTTATAAATTGTCCCATACTTTCCAAGTTAACTTTACCCTCTATTTTTGCGGCGCGATGTTGTGCTTTATCTCTTTCCTATAGGTACCGTAGTGGCAGGGGCGCGAGGAAACTTATCACCCGCGTACCACCACCTTTACGTCACCCTCGTAGCACAAGGGGTGCTGTATCTGCACATGAGTTTTGTGTTGATATTAGTAACTCCAGACTAGTTCGCTGCGGTGCTTCCTTCTTTCCTGCCACCTCTGTTCTGGGGAATTCTCTTCCATCTTCTTCTGCTGAATTTAATCTCCCCCACTTCAAGGCCTGCGTCTTGCGCTCATTTGGTATTGCGTAGTAGTTCGATGAGGACGTGTAAACGCCCCTCCTTAAATAAGATCTGCCCGGAGTGGTGGTGACAACTGTAAAAAAAAAAAAAAAAAAATATATAATTATTATAATAAAATTAAATCTTTAAATTTAAATTAAAATTAAAATTAAATCTTTATTTATATTATATATATATACATACACTGTATATATAATATATATAAATATATATATATTTATAAATAATGTATATATATATAACTATATACTATATATATAATATATATTAAATATATATATTATATATATATACATGTATATATATATATGTTATATTATTATATAATATATATATATATTATATATATATATACCTATATATATATAGTTATATATATTTATATAATAATATTATATATAATATATATATCATCATGGCATATCATCATCACATCATCTTATCATTCACCAACTTCTCTCTGCAAGACGGGGTAAGGTGCGTAACATGCATGCGGAAATCAGAAAAGAATAGTAGAAGAATATGAGGCAAGTCGAAAAGAAAGCTCAACTTACCGCCCCATTATAGTACCTTTTTGTGAGAACTCGTCGCAGTCAGAAAATCCACTATAGAGCTTCACGGGACCGACGGACCCTCACTATGGCATTTCGTCAATGTGGGGTTCATCCTTTGGCCCAAGTGGGCCACAACCATACTTACCCTCACAAGAACCCGCCATCACTCCTATTATGCACATTTCTCTTCGCCTCTGCCACTCACATTTCTCTCCTCAGACTTTCTTTTACTGACTCAATCAACTTTTCTTCGGTCTCCCACGGTCAATTCCCACCACACTCACCACTATCATCGTTTAACCAACCGACTATCTTCTATCCTTTCCACATGAAACCATCTTCAACGTACTTTCATTTATTATCTCATTTTACCCTTTCTTTCACACCACACAACACTCTAATACGTTCATTTTACAATTCTTCTCACACCTAATTCGCCCCTAAGATTGTCCATCAT
>JABUQX010089295.1:0-21106 GCA_015478945.1 Trachelipus rathkii | reverse complement strand
GGTTCACATGGATTTTGGGCGTTATAAAATATGATAAAAACTGAAAACTATTCATTTTATAAAAATGATTAAAAATGGATAGATGCATTCTTGAGTTAAAGGGAATGATGAAAAATTGATGTAGGTGGATAGGGTGCTCCTCTAATAAAAGTATGGATCTAAAAATAGAAGAAATTTATAAATGATAAAAATGGATATGATCGAATTTGTATCACAATAATGCATTGTAAAAAATGATTATCATCTGTTATGACAAAATGAGGTGAAGGAAGATATATTATATTAGTATCGATTTATAAGGGAATATGATGAAAAGATGGGAATCTAATTTTAGAAAATATAGAAGTAAAAGGTTATCTCATAGATACCATTTTTAGAACAATGGTGAGCAAAGATGATAATCATCTTTATTAATGAAATTGATTGATGGAAATGATAATCCTTTTATAACTCCATCGACCACTCGTAGGTCATGATTGTTACGTAAAAATAATACCCAAAGGAATGATGTTTAGAAATGAATAATTCATCTTGATTATGATGAGTCATGGATATATGGTTGTTTATCGAAAAAATGATTTTTGTTATTGCACTATAGATCGTGTTATATATTAAAGAATCATAGAATATTATAAATTTTAAGACAAATTTCATAAAAATTTAAATCGATTTTTTTTACAAGAAAAGATAGTCCAAAAATGCTAGTTTCAATCAAAATTATATCAAACCGTAAAAAGTGTGATAACTTATTTTAAAAAAGGATGGAGTTATAGTTAAAAAATAAGTAAATAATCATTTCCAGTGACCTCAGGAAAATAGATACATACGAAGAAATCGATAATAGGGACTTGATTTTATAAGATGAGATGAAGATTGGGAAGACAATTGGTGATATGCGATAATCAGTTATTATATAAATCGATGAAATAATGAGTACCTCATTTTCTTTATAAAAATGTAGTCTATATAAACATGATGAACCAATTTATAAATAAGATTGTGAGTGAAAAATGGGTTATAGGTTAATTTGTAAATTCGTTTAGTTTCACATTACGCGAACCCAGAAAACAGGATGAACCTGTATAATAATGTTATCTTGCATTTTATAAAAAATTGTTAAAATTGAGTAATCTTGTTAATAGTAAACTGATTAATCATATTGAAAATCACTTGATAACAAACCATGAGGTAAACATGATAATGCCTTTAGTATGAATGAGAGAATTGATAAATAATAGAGAGGGTTAGTCATGTTTATAAAATCTTGTAAGGTTGGACTCAGGAACACACCTCAAAGTGTGATTTAGAAAAATGATAAAAATGATAATCACTTTTTATAAGAATGTAGAAATGATATGAAATAGATTTCGTGGTGGAAATGCTCTTATAACCAATAGAAACATCTCTCATTATTTATATGATTAAAAAGAATAAAAAGTGATAGAAGGCTTTCTCTTTGAAAAAAAAGAACTGAATACAAAAGAATTCATTTTAATACAGAAAAATGATTTAGAGTCATTTCCATTTGGTGTTAATATATAAAGATTTTTTGATTTGGTCGCCTTTGTTAAAACTCGATCTCATGTACTATTCTAATCATAGAGAGGAATGCACTATACTGTAAAATTGGGAGTAATTCGGATTTTATAAAATGTGTAATAATTTTTATAAATAGTTTATAATCATTTTTGTTAATACGACAATAGATAAACAAATAGAAAGAGAAGATTTTATAAAGATTATAAATTGGTAATAGATGTGTTAGAAAATGGATAAAAATGATAAAATTTATATGTAATGGTTTTAGTGAACTGGAAATGATAATATGATTGCGATGTATGATTTTGATATTTTGAACAAGATTAACAACAAATGGGAGTAATGTGGGGGTCGCAGTCTTATTTTATAAAGAAATGCCAGGCAACAACAGATGCCATACGTTAATGCATTCTAGGTAAAAAGTGATATTCAAGAAGAGATGATATCATTTTATTAAAAATGATTAATCTTTTCATAGATAAATCATTTTATATAAATGTTGATAAGAAAATTGATAAATTCATGTGTTTGTTTGGAATTGTAAATTGATTGACAAGCCATCTGAAATATATTTGAGAAATGATGATCAAAAATTATCAAAGTAATCAGTTTTATGAAAAATTGAAGTGAAAATGATAATCATTTTTTATGATATAGGCACCAATGAGTGTTTTAAAAGATGATCTTTCCCATTATTATTTCGAATTATACAGATAAAGACTTATGTGAGTAACAAAAAAGTTAATGAATAAAAATATGACTGTAATCGATTTTATTAAAAATTGCATTGAGTAGGATGTTGATAATCAATTGTTATGCAGATAATGTACTTAAACATATTCAATATAGTTTTAACATTTATTGAAAAATAGGTTTATATAATTTTGCATATTTAAAAGCATCGGAGTCAATTAATTGTTATACATACAAATGATTAACATAAATGTAATAAAAATCGATTTATGGGCGATAATGAAGAATCGATCGTAAGGATGCCATTATAAGGTCAAATCTTGTGTGAGAACAAATGATTAAAAATGATAATGGTTTTTGATATGAGAAGTTGGATAACATTTATGAGTATGATCAATTTATAAAAATGATAATCATTGGTTAAATATTAGATGATATAGATACAAATTATGATATATGGGCATTTGGTATAAAAAATGATATTATCGAGTGGTATAGAGTCCACTAAAAAGGATAATTATTAGGTTAGGATAAACGAGATACGTCAAAGTGTAATAGATCAATTTATGATTGACAATGGATTGAAAAAGTTGATAATTCATTGTAGTACAGTGCTAATTGTGCGTGATCAATGGATTATTATCATTATATTTGTTATCAAAATCGATAAAATTTATTTATAGGGATCCCTTTAAAAAGTGAATGTAAAGATATGAATCAAATTTTAATAACAAAGGTGATATGCCCAATTTTAATCAAATTGTTCGACATAATAATTAGAATAGGTGGATAATCCAATTTGTTATAAAGTTAAATGATAAAGAAATAGCCACTGATTTATAATTCATTATGTTACTACAAACCAATGAGGTCAGTAAGAATGATAATCATTTTATATAAATGATAAAAATGATAATCATTTGATGAAACTTATTTGGATGAATAAAAATGATAATCTTTTTTTGCTATAGAAAATGATTAAAAATGATTTTAACTTTTTAAAAAAATTGATTAAAATGATAATCATTTTATAAAAATGATAAAAATGATAATCATTTTATAAAAATGATAACAATGATAATCAATTTATAAAAATGATAAAAATGATAATAATTTTATAAAAATGATATAAATGATAATCATTTTATAAAATGTTAAAAATGATAATCATTTTAAAAAATGATTAAAAAAAGATAATTATTATAAAAATGATGGGAAATACCAATTTTATAAAAATGGTAAAAATGATAATCATTTTTTAAAATGATAAAAATGATAATCATTTTATAAAAATGATAAAAATGATAATCATTTTATAAAAATGATAAAAATGATAATCATTTTATAAAAATGATAAAAATGATAATCATTTTATTAAAATGATAAAAATGATAATCATTTTATAAAATTGATAAAAATGATAATCATTTTATATAAATGATAAAAATGATAAAAATGAAATTAATTGGTTAATAAAGAAATTGTGATGAAAAAATGAAATATCAATTTTTATAAAATGATAGATAAAGAGAAAATTAAACCATTATAAATAAGGTGATTGAGAAGGCTTAGAAATGAACGAACGAAACTGAGTGATAGTGAGAATGGTGCATGAATCAAATAGTAAATAATGATTTATAATAAATTTCAAGAGTTAGTGATATAACAATGTAGCAAAAATGAGTAGTACTACTTTCAATTTACTTACCATTACAATACATATGTGTATGTACACAGTAATGTATGTGAGGAAATCGATTTTTAGGTACACAAATACATTTAAGAATCAATGATGAGAGCTTTGGATGTGGTATCATGAGCTTGTAAATACTGTTATAGTAAAAGTGATAAGATCCACTTTCTATAAAATGAGGGTAAAAATGATAGATGCCATTTTATAAAAATGTATGAAAGAATATTAGTAATGTCCTTTGGTATAGCAAAGATGATTAATCACTTGTTGTACATGGATGGAAATGCACTGGAGATGTGGTCTGATGTTAAGCTAGCTGGCGCGTTCATAAAGAATATGTATTCCTTACCATTTTTTCATACAGGTGACGTGCTCCACCTCTCTTTCATATAACATATCACCTTATATTCTTATATAAAACTCTGATGTTTCAACAGATTAAGGAAACCCTTCGTTAGTTCTTGTTGTCTAACGAGATATTCTTTTACTCATATTGTTATCATCAATAATTTTAGTAACAGACACTAATCCACATCTTCTAGCTCTATAAATTTCAGTAGACATGATCATTTATGTAAAAAAAAATAAGTAGAAAATAAGATAATAATAAGTTGGTTTCTGTAGTAAAAAAATTGATAGATTAAATGACTAATTCATTCTGTGGGGGAGTTGTTGCCGGACGGACAATAAAACGGGGAATATTGTTTTATGAAAGCGGATGAAAGAGATGGGATATTAATGTTATTTATGAAGAAGTGCTAAAAGATTCGATAAATTGGGGAAAAAATTACATTAGTAGACATACATAATAATGAGTTGAATGTGTAATATACAAATTTATAGAATATCAGTTCCAATTCGATTTCATATGCATACCGTATTTAAGAATAAGTGTAGTATTTGCTTTATATGTAGAAATCGTGATGAAAATATTGTGGAATAATCATTTTGTATAAAAATGATAAAATTTATAATCTTGTATAATAATGGTGAGTTCAAGAAAAATTTGTGAGGGTTTTATGTAGAGAAATATTGAGAAATGTAAATAACCAAATTTATTTACAACTTCTAAGTAAAATTTGATATATTCATTTTATTATATAAATGAGGAAAATTCCGTTAATTGTTCATTGAATATGAATTTTTATAAGAAATGTACTCAAGATGATTGGAATAAATGACTTTGGAGTGGGTGAAATTTGATTAAGATGATTAAATGTAGATGATAATCATTAATTATACCGCGTGAAGAGCAGTGTAATTCCATCTTGATTGACTGTATTTATAAAACATAGTATAATCATTTATAATATGTATGTTGGCGATATTGATCAATATGAATTGGATAGCTGGATAGTACATTTTACAGATTATTGGACAAATATGGGTGATCATGATTGTGACCTGAGATGCTCAGCTTTAACAGATAGATAAGCATGAATATAATTATTGGTTGATAAAATGACAAACTCCTATCGTTGAATTCTGGAAGTAATCTGTAGTGTTGCCAGATAAAAGAAAAGTATACAGTTTATTGCTATGTTTAGTGATTATTAGAAATATAAAAATGATAAAAATTGAATCCATAAATTAGTCTAATATAAAAATGATAAAAGATATATAATTTAAAAAAATGAAAAATGGTTAATATATATATTATCAGTCATTTTATTTAAATTATGATAAAAATGATTTAAAAACATGGATATCAAACTTTTATCAAGTTAATAAATGACAGGTGAGAAGGTGATTGACAGCTCGTGTGTTTATAATACAAAGGTGGTTTTTAAGCCACCTTCATTATTTATACAAGGTGATTAGGATAATCATTATCTCCCTAGACCAGATATTTATTTTGATCCCATTTTTTAAAAAAATGATAATCATTTTTTATTAAAAAATGTTAAAGATGATGAGATCATTTTTATAAACACGCCTATGATTATGAAAATGATAATCGTGGGTTTTGTATAAAAATGACTAGGATGGAATGATATAAATTTGTAAATAAGATATGATAAGGAGATTAATTGGATAATGCATTGATGTATAGTTAGGTGTAGGAGTGAATAAAAATAGGATCAATCATGAGTTATGATAACCATTGATAGAAAATAGGATTAATCAATGTTCTTATAAAAAGAATCAGTAGTATAAGAGTGGATAATCGATTTCCTAATGTGAAGGAACCCCACCATTGAGTAAACAAGTTACTTCTAGACCTTGGTTGTATAAGAGGTTTGTAAAAATTTGATAATTAATAATATTTTCATTGTTTGAGATGAATAATAAATATTTGGATATTGGGAAAGAAATATTGATAGAATAATTGAGTAATTAATACGTAGGGTTTATTAAAAGCATCCAAATGTACCCTTATATAAAGTAAGGGGATAAAGTAATTGTAAGTATTATAGGGTAGTCATTTCTGTATTGAATATACATGATAAAGATGTAATTCAATTTCTAATAATTATGGAGCAATGGGTAGTGGTATCAAGCATTCCAGAATCATTTCATAATGATGAGTATAGCTGATCAGACACGGGAGCTGATACAGGGTCTTTTTTCGTACAAAAACATGACTGAAATTGTATTGCCCATCATTTGTGTGAAACGAACTGAATGGTGACGAAGTGAGGTGGATTCATGATTTTTGCTTAGTCCAAATAGATCGGAGGTAGAGAGAGCTGGGATCAACGACTAATGCCATAGGGTCATCTCCTTTAGCATTTAAATTGATGGGGCCGGGATGAAAATGGCGAGTTGAGAGTCAGTTCGGTTCATAAAGGAAATGATACCCGGATAATTATGCGCCTCCTTGCTATAGTTTGGGATTAACCAAATGATAGGGATTATATTTATAAAAAGTGGATAAGATGAATGAGATTATACTGGCCCGGAATTTAATAGAATATGTGATTAACTTCTTTTTTATAAACAATGGATGATGGAAAGGATGACTAAGTCCGTATGTTTTATAAATACAGATGATGTATGAGATCCTTTTATTGAATATAAATAGATTGAAGGGTTACATCATTTTATGTACAAAATCCGGGATAATGTAAAGATGACTGTAGGGGATCATTAGTATATATAATAAATTAAGTGGATAAGGGAGTGATGAAAGTCAGTTTTAATAGTTAAGGAAGATGAGTGGTGTTGTGCTAAATGCTAAATAATGTTTAGTCTCAATACGACCTGGGATATAGTGAAAGATAATGATCATTTTATAAATAATTAAAAAACCGAATAGATCAGTTATTGGTACTATAAGTTGTGTTATAGAAGGATCATTAAGTTTTTAGTGGAGGGGGTAAAATGATATAAAGATGATGTATCCGATGGCTATTAGTAGAGTAGTGATGTCCAATATGTACCACAAGATAATCGAGTGTTTAGCTCAGAAATGATAAAGAAATGCACAGTGTAATCGGATCTTCTCCTACAATTATGATTAAAAAATGAGTGAATACGATGTCTTATTATAGAAGAACTAGTTAAATGATCATAATATTTTAGTTTCTATAGTGAGTGACATGACGTCAATAATCTTATGATAAAAAAGAGTGATTGAGAGAAAAGTAGATTAAATCATTTGTAATAAATATGCTATAATCACTTATTATATTGAAATGACTAGAAGAATGTAACGTTATCCCGATCGTGTGTATAAATGTGAGTCTTACTCGATGAATCTAATTTGAAAAAAGATCGCTCTCTCTTAATTGTTAAAAATAATAAATAGGCCAATAAACAAAAGAGATGATTTAATCATTGCTTCAAAGATACTGATAAAAGAAATGTTAACTATGTGTATAATAAAGTGAGTAAGAAAATGATAATCCCATTTTATAAGAAATGAATCATGTAAAAAGTGTGTAAATCCATTTGCTATAAAGAATGGATGATGAAAGACACATGATAATCAGTTATTAAAGAATGTAGAAAACTGATGAATGGTTCATTTTATTTGTAAAGGGGGATATGAGTATAGAAATCTAGAGGTCAGTGGTGTTAAGATAAAATTGATTTAAAAAAGAGGTGAGAGGGTCTAGTGGACGTAATATAAGAGTGCCAAGGCACTAGAATCATTTTATAGATGATACCACTGGATTTAAAATGATTAGGGCATTATTTTGTGTGTGAAAATTAGTTTCTGTACTTACAGTACTTCTAATCGATTTTAGTAAGAATGAGTAGAAGTGAAGGATATTATTTGGTCATTTATAAAATTTAAGATGATAATCATTTTATAGAGGTTGAAAAAAATCATTTTTTATTTTTTAAAATGATTAGAGATCATTTGCTTACCTTATAAAAGTGAGAAAAATGATAATCATTTATACAAAATGATAAAAAATATTCTTTTATATAAACATGATATAAAGTGATAATCATTTTATAAGAAATGATCTTAGAAATTGATATTAATTTATAAAAATAAATAAAAATTGATAATCCTTTTGATTGATGATAAATAAAATGATGTGGAGAGTCTCGCGTTGTGGAGTGAGAGAAAATGATGTGAGTATAGTTGTAGGTAAGTCTCTCTCTCATAAAAGTTGAGTGTGATAAATTGATTAAGTCCGCTTTATAGTTGGAAGTTGTGATGAGGTCATTTTTGAGTAGGGATAATAGTGGATGGAAAATGGGTGTGATCGGGGGTGGGGCTTCATGAGGTGTAGTGATGTGTATAGTGTAGGATCATTTATATAAGAAAGTGATTTAAAGGGGTCACTCAGTTTCTATTATAGAAATGACTCACAGGGAGTCGGATGAGAATCGGATAGCAAATGATAATCATTTGATAAAAATGATTAAAATGCGGTGATGGTATGTTATTACAACATGGATAAAATAATCTTTTGGGATAAAACTAATAAAAATGATAATCATTTGTAAAAAATGATAGAAAATGATAATCTTTTATAAAGCGTAAAAATGATTAGATTAGTTTTATAAAAGGATGAAGATGCATAATCATTTATAAAAATGGATTAAAAATAGATGAATATTTTATTAATAAAATTATAAAAAATGAATGAATCATTGGGTTATATGAGCAGAAAAAATGTATAAAAAAGATTTCATTTATTATTAAAAATGATAGAATTGATAAATCTTCTTCTATAAAAATGATAGGGAACAACTTAGATAATCTATGTATAAAAATGACCTAAAAATGGACTAATTGATTTTAATAGAAGAAACGGAGGAGAACAGAATGGAGTATGTAAGCGCGAGAAAGCATGGTGAAGCCGTGGTTGATCATAGAAGAATGGTAGAATAAATAAGAAATGATGATTTGGGAAATAAAAGAAATGAATAAAGTGATAATTAATTGTTTTAAGAAGACTAATATTTCTATGGTTTGTTGTGTAGTCTGTGTTAAATTGAGTATGTGCGGAACAGGATAATCAATTTTTACTCAACCATGATAAATTATGCATTGGGAAGGGTTCATGTTATTTAAAAATTGCCTATGGGAGAACCTTGATTAAGTGATTTGTATGAGAGTGAAAAATGATTATAAATGGCTAGATCATTTTATCAAAAAATGATAAACGGAGATCCAATCTGATTTTATAAAATTGATGATTAAAAAATAATTAATATTTGTACACGGGATAAGCGATTGTAAGTATTGGCACCAGTCGATCCTATTTTATTGAGAGAAAATGGGTAAAAATTGATATGGGTCTAAAGTTACTTTTAAAACCTTTGAAGAATGTAATCTTATTTGCGGAGAACAAATTATACTACATAATATTTATTTAAAATAACAAATAATCACATTTGATAACAAATGTTAAAAATGATAAATCATTTGTAGTAAATATGGTTAGATATCAAATCAGGGGGGATAATCATTTTTATTAAAAATCGATAAGAAGTTGAAATGGATCATTTTATATAAGGTATGATAGAATGTTAATCATTTTGGTTATAACCAAATGGTAAAAATATTAATCATATTATGTTAAGTGATAAAGAAAGATATCATTGATTACAGAAATTGATAATAAGAGTCCGATAACATTTTAATTAAAATGGATTTTAAAAAATTGACTAATGATTCCTATTACAAAAAATTTGTAGAAAATTATAAAAGTGGGTTTATTAGAAGAATTCGAGCATTTATAACTCTAATAATTACAACAATCAACCAAATGAAATGTAAATAGATCCCCTTCCTAATAAAATGATAATCATTTTATAAAATGGATACATATTCAGGGTTTTTATAAATAATTGATATTGGAAAATGTACAATGCATCTTTATAAAAAGTTATGAATAAATGATAATGCATAGGGACATGATGCAAAAATAATAAAGCGAACGGAGGAATCGAAAGGTGAGAAAATGATGATTGCAATTAAATTGATTAGAATGAATATAAAATATTGAATGCTTTATAAAAGAACTGACTAGAACCCAAAACTTGGATTATGAACAAATACGGATGGGAAATCAGTTTTACAAAAATGCTTGTGATTTGAATGGTAAGAGATGATCACATTTCGGGATCTTAGTTAAATATACTTATCGTAATGTTGGGGCACAAATATTAAGAAATCATACGAAATTGTTAGAATAGTTAAAATCATATGAAAATGTAATGTTCTTTATAGAAAGGATATATTACTTTATTAGAAAATGATTGGACAATGATAATCCTTTTAGTAATATATGTTTTATACTCTTATCAGTTTTACTTCAAGCAAATTTTTAATATTAATGGGTGTTTATAAATAATGAATGTGTAGTGTATATATATATAATGATATATCATGTTTATAGTAAATAATCAAAATTGATAATCATTTATAAATGACCGAATGCTTATTTTTTTATTAAATAGAATGATAATTTAAATATTATATGATCATTTGAGTGCTACGATTATCTAATAGTAATATTGATTTATATGTATGGATAGAAATTATATATATTAGTTATCAAATAATGACAATGATGTTGTTGATTAAATCATATTTATGTTAATGATAATAAAAGATAATCTACTTTTATAAAATTTGGAGTTAAAGTTTATTCATCACTTTATTAAAATTTGATAAAATGATGAATCATGTTTAATTATAAACTATTGTTGTAAAATTGTGTATGCAAAAATATCGAGAACATAATAATTTTATAAAATTGAATAAAATATCGAAATATTTTTAAAATAATGATTAATCATTTTATAAAAATGATAAATAAATAGTAAATGCATTTCTGATAAAATTGTAGTATTAAGGATTTATGTTATTTCATAGAAATGATGAAAAATCATGAGAATTTGTTTAATATTAAAATATTTGATAAAAATTGATATCAATTTTTTAAAAATGTTATTAAGTATATATTTGAATTTATAAGAAATTTAATATTAAATATGATATAAATTTGATATTCAATTTTTCCAAATATGATGAAAGTATATAAGTTTCTTTTAGTTAAATAAGATGATAAAATTAATTTATTTCTATTCTATTGCATATTGTATGTGAATCATTTTTATTAAAAAGGTTGATATATTAAAATTGATAACGAAATGATATCCCTTGTATAAAATAATGAGTAATTTAATTTTATATTAAAATGCATGGATAAGTAATGACGTCCTTTTATAAAATATATCATTTATAAAAATGATTATTAAGATACTTTTTTATAAAATAATTATACAAACTTGATAATCTTTTTTTATAAAGATTAATAATAATGGGGATTAATAATGCTAGTGATAAAGATGATAAAATTGCTGAAATATTTTTATGAAAGTAATAGATGATTCTGAAAAAGTTAAGCATTTTAAAATTGCACACGAAAATATGATAATCTAGTTTAGTAATATGATAGAGAGTATAGATTCATTTTATAAAATGATATTATATATGATAATTAAAATAATTTATGTAATGTAAAAAAAAGATAATCAATTTTGTATATTTAGAATTTATGATAATATAATGTATTGCATTTTTATAAAAATGAGTAAATCAAGAATGTATTTTATTTTTCAAAAATGGTAAAAAATTATTCTAATTGTATGAATGATGATGATAATTTTTATATGAAATTATTAGGAATGATAATCATTTAGATATAATTTATTAATTATTTATAAAGAAATGATAAAAATGTATAAGCATTTTATCTGCTTATAATTATGATAATGCATGCCTTTTTATAAAAATGATAATCAGTTTATAAAAAATCGCAAATCTGCTTGAAAAAAATTCTTAATTAATATTTTAAAAACGGCATAATATTGCAATAACTATTATGATTTTGAGATGAGATTTGATAAAAACGGCAAATTCTATTGCAATAAAAATCATAATGAAAATTTTTCATATCATTTTTTTTAAATTAATAGGATAAAAATAGATAATTTAAGCTATAAAATAATGTAAAAATTAATAATGAATTTTGAAAAGTTATACTTTTAGTAAAATTATTTTATGTAATCAATTTTAAAAGAAAAATGAGTAAAATGATAGACTATTTTAGTAATGTAATAATGGATAAAATATGGATTAATCAAGGTGGGGTAATCTGTGGAGTTTGTTTAATAAATAACGTTGTATACACCCCACTGACCCTACATATGTTATAAAATTTATAAAAATGATAATCGTTTTATAAAAATGAAAAATAATAATCTATTTTATAAAAATATATGTTTATAGAATATTCTTTCTTTATAAAAATGATGTAAGGAATAGAATCATTTCTATAGAAATGATAAAACCATCATATTTTATGTTATAATATAGTGATAAAATGATTAGTAATCATAGAAAATAAGAAATTGATAAAAATAAATAATCATATAATTATATATATATAATTTGTGATAAATATCTTATTTATAAGAAATAATGTATAGAATATCACTAATTCATGCTTTTATAAGGAAGAATTTCTATACACGAATAAGTCGCTAGTGAACGGATCATAACTTTAAGGTAAGATAAAAGTAAATGGATTTATATCAATAAAATGATAAAATTGGATAATGATTGTGTATAAAATGATTAAAATGATAATCCTTTATTATAGATAATGATGATATTATGTTATTTAAAATTAATGATATGTAGATGGTGTGGAGTTGAATCCTTTTCATATGTAATGATAAATCATTTATAAAAGTATGTGATTAATTAATATATAGCGATTTGGGTTGGAGTACAAAGATGGAGTATATCGTTTAGTAGAATAAGCAGAGTAAAATATTATTAATCTTTGTTTTTATAAATTAATGTGTAAATGAATGGATACTAATGCCAATTAACTTTGTCAGAATTGAAGCACTATAGATAATGCGCATATTGATTGTATAATGGTTGTGTGTAGATGAATGTATAATATTGTTGGTATGTGTAGATTAGAATGTAGTGAGTATGAGATGGATAGATTGCATTTATATACAGAATGTCGGATAAAAGGGAGTGATTAAATATAAAATTTTGGTAAGTGATAATAATGTTTTAATTCATTTAATTATTTAATCAAATGATTTAAAATGAATGATAATCATTTTTATTATAAGGAAGATGTATGACGAAGGAAATCTGTTAGAGTCGTTTGTTTATGAAAGTTATAAAGTGTAAGAAGGGATTTTGTGCTGAGTGTTATAAGAAATATATTTCAAAGTTTTTTCAACTACTGACTCAATGTATAGTTATTTAAATATTATATACAAAATTGTTTAAATAGATGAGGGTCTTAGAATTAGCATGATGAGATTTC
Source organism: Trachelipus rathkii (assembly GCA_015478945.1). Taxonomy (NCBI): domain Eukaryota; kingdom Metazoa; phylum Arthropoda; class Malacostraca; order Isopoda; family Trachelipodidae; genus Trachelipus; species Trachelipus rathkii. The sequence continues at coordinate 7,408 of JABUQX010089295.1, read as the reverse complement.
GAGCAATCTATACAATACGCATATGTATGGGATGATAATTATGTGTGTATAAAAATGTGATAGAAATAATAGAATTAGAATCTTTTAACTTTATTATGATAGGAATATTATATTGATTAATTTAGTTTTTTTTAAAGAGGCATAAATGGTTCACATGATGTTACTAATTTATAAGAAAAATGAATTTTAAATGCTGTACAGTAGTATGAGGATAACTCATGTTTACACTAAATGATAAAATGTGGTATAAATCAGGTGTGATTTGGGAAACAATAATGAAATACACTGTTTATGAAGTGGCACTCTGTTTAGGTATATATTTATGGTTAGATAAATGATGAATCGTGATTATTTATAAATAATGACTACAAGAATGGTAAATTAATTTGGGTATAGAAAATGATAAAGATATAATTTTTTAAAATGAGTTAAAATAATGGATCATTTTATTAAAGTAATTGAGATTGTATAGATGATAAATAATTATTGAATAATCATTACAAAAATGGTAACATGTTATGCCGAGATAAATTGCATTTTTATAATAAATTTGTGTTTTAAATCATTTTATAAAAAAGTTGATAAATCATTTTTATGCGGGGTCCATTCTGTTAATATGAATCATTTTTATAAAAAAATGTATATGGAGGAAGGCATGATAATGCTGGCTGGATCTGTGGTAGTATCACAATGTATTATATATGTAATGATATTCTCTTTCTAATAAAGAATGTCTAGGGAACTGGTATATCGGATTATTATATAATTGAGGTAAGGATTTTGGGATTTTATAATACATATTTGTAGAAAAAAAGTGGATAAATATGGATAATCATATTTTATGTAAATTATGTTAAAAAAGACTATATCAAAAAAAAAGGAATAGAAATTTAAAAATGATAATCTTATTTTATTTATAGAAAATGAATGAAAAATGGATATATCATTTTATCGAAACAATCTGTAGATAATATGGTTATCTTATATTGAGTGTGATTTCTAGAATATTATATATGATTAGTAAAAGATGTTAATATGTCCATCATTTATAAAATTGCCATTTAACTTTTTCTTTAAGAAACATGATTAATCATTTTATAAAAATGAGTATAAATAATGATAATCATGGGTCTTATATTATATTTGTGGTACCCTAAATGATAGGGATATTTCAGAAAATGTATAATAGAAATTGATGAGATCATTTTATGTAAGCAAATAATAAAATTAATTAGATTATCATGTGCTTATAAATGCCATTAAATATTTCATCACAAATAACAACTACATGATAGCATGATGACTCGTACTGATATTGATGACTGCAAAATCATTTTACTAGAATGAATGAAAAATGATTAATCATTTTATAAAAATGATTAAAAAATAATTATTCCCTGTTTCATATTGGTATAAAAATGGATAATCGATTTTTATAAAATGTAATGAAAATGAGTATCTAATCTCCTTTATAAGAAATTATAAACCTTTTTTAAAGGTTGCTGTGAATTCAATATCATTTCATAAAGAAATTATAATCATTTTTTAAACTAGATTAAATGATACTATCATTTTATTAAAAATGATAAAAAATGTATAATGAAAGTTTTATATAAAGAGATATTTGTAAAGTATGATTGATTTGCAGTTTTGTTGGTAATGATATTAATAAATTTGTCTAATTTTTTATTAAAATGAGTAAAAAAATGTTATAGATCATTTATAAAAATAATAAAGATGATAATCGTAAATTTTATAAAAGATTATGATATAGGCATTAAAATGCATATTTTATAAAAATGATAAAAAGATGATAATAATATTTATGAAAAATTGGAATAAAAAAGGTATAATCTTTTATAAAATGAATAAATTGATAAATAATTTTAGATAAAAATGATAAAAATTGATTTATATTTTTTATAATAGTTTGTTATAATAAATGTATAATGAATTATCATAGAAATGATTAATAATTTTATTCAGAAAAATGATAAAAAATGATATCTTATTTATGTATATTAAAACAATTAGCGTGATTAATCATTTTTATAAATGAGAGTGACAAGGAGTTTTAGTAGTGATGACTAAACTAAAAATTGCATATAAATGATTAATCATTTGATATCAGCCTTGATGAAGATTAGGTATATCAATTTTATGAATTAGCAATGATACAGAGAGCATGTGATTAATCTCATTTTTTATAAGATTTATGTGGATTTATACATAACATATGCATTGCTCAAATTTTATTTCAAAGAATTACTAGAAAATGGAGTATAGATAGTGTGGTGATCAGTTTTAGATTCTAAAATATATATGAACTGAGATGTAAATCATATTTTTTACAAAGATGTGTGATTGAAAGTGATAATAGTATATTTGTGGCCTGTTGTATGCGTATGTTGAGTTGAGAGAATCTAGATAATGAGATTATTTATAATACAGTGTATTGAATAGTAATGAATGTAACTTCCGTTTATGTGGAGGGAAGGATGCGAATAGACTTCAGTTATAAGCAACCAGCCATGATGTGGAGGGTGTGGAATCCATAGATGCGTGTGTTTAGTGAAGATGTCCAGCATGTAGTGCACGATGTGTGTGATTTAGAGTCGATGTTAGGTTTCATGAAAAATTGATGTATATACTTAATGGAATAACTCTATTTTAATTAGTTGCAAATGTGACTAAGGAGGATGGATTAGATATTATCGATATGTATTGTGATAGGAAAATAATACAAAGGTTGTAGGATAATCATGTTTATATAGAAATGATAAAATGCTGAATCAGGCTGAGGGGGGTTTCCAGGTCGGGGCCGCGGTGGGTCGTTTTGTAGTTAAAATGATTAAAAATCTCTATAGTGAATCTTCCACCGTATTATAGGACAACTGAATTCACTAACGACAGACTGCATAAGTCAGATGCTACTCTTAAACAAATGATGCAAAATGAATAGATACACTTTCCCTATCTAACAGTGCACTCACCGCAATTATAAAACATCGATAACTTTATTATTAAACAGTGATGCAAAGAATGATTAATCCATTTTGATATTAACATGAATAAAAATGACTATATTTCGGCGTGGGTTATATAAACATATTAGTAAACATATGATTTAATTCATTTTATGTAACCATTTTAACATAATAGATCTCTTCTCATTTATAATACAAGGGACATATCATAAAAAAGCACTTTGGTCACTTTTATAAAAATAAGATTCAAATCTCGCAATAAGTCATTTTATATACAATTAATCGAGTGTTAAACATGTATACATTACTACTTTTATATATCAATCGACTGGAATATGATTAAGCTTTTTAATATCAAATGTATTAATCATGACCGATATTTTATTAATATACATGTCAAACACAATTTTGTACCTGAGTCATATTATAAGGGAATACCTACAATTATAAAACTGTTTCCATGACCCTCCCATTTTAATAAACTGGATATATAAGGTATTTATCGATATATCATGTAGATATTAATCTATATGTACGTAATATGAGTGAATATATAATTAAATTGAAATATGAATATGATGTGTTCATCGACCTTTGAAGTTCGTATAAATAAAATTTCGCACTGGAGAGTTCAAGAGATAAGATTCAATTTATATAAACTCAGCTCTTCGATAAGTGTATGCCCAGTCGAGATCATTTTATTAGAAAATGATAAAAAATAATAATGCACTTTTATTGTATCGGTGAAAATTTGTTTATGAAAAACGATAAAAAGTTATTGACAATCCCCCGCGCTTTTATATTTATAAAGGGGAGACATATTGATAGTCATTTTGATTAATATGGATGAAATGACCTTAATCAATTTTGATAAAATATTATTAAAAACGGATAATTTCATTTATCAATTTAATTAGAAATATATATCTTAATTCTGTTTAGGATATGCTAAAAATTTTCCAAGCTCCCTGTTTATAAAATTGGTGATGACTTATTTGTAAAAATAATAAATAACTGAGTAAAACTTGATTTTCTAATTTTATAAAAATGATATATAGTAATAGATAACGTTATTATGAATGAATGGATAAGGATAATAGAGCATTATCCTGCATGTTATTGGAAAGATGGTATTCTTTAAATAATGATTCATTTCATATTATTTTCGCTCGCATTACATTTTTTATTAAATTCCTGCTTTTAGGAAAAAATGATAAAAAAAGTTAAACTCATTTTTTAAAAAAAGATAAAGAAATATAAAATTTGTTAAAAAAAGTTATAAAAATTATACTATTTTATAAAATTGATAATTTGAAAAATGATCGTATAAAAATTGTAAAAATTGATAATCCATGTTTATTAAGAAAATGATATGAAATGATAATCTTTTATAAAAAATGATAATAACAATGATTAGCGAAACTTTATAAAAATGATTGAAAATTTATTTAATTTTATTAAAATAATAAAATTAAATTATGTTAAAAAAGGTTTTTAAAAAATGATAAAAATTTTGTTTGCGGTAATGACTATATAAAAAAATATGAATGATTCTTATTTTGTTTTTTAAAATTACCGAAAAACGAAATTCTTTTTATAATAATGATATTAATATATTCCATTGAATATATTTTTAAAATTTCATTAATAATTTGAATAATGGAACTCATTAATTTATGGATAAAAATAGTAATCATTTTATAAAAATGTGATTATAAAAATGATTAAAGATCACTTGAGAGGTTAAAATGATATAGACCTCGTCACTCAGATATTGGATGTGATCTATTAAAATGTTAATGAGAAGATGTATAACAAATCTTATTTATAATAAACTCATTATAATTAGTGTAAATTTAATCACTCTTCTCTATGAAATTATTTTCAAAAATTTTAATTCGCTACTTGTTTTGTTCATTATTTATTCAGTAAATATATGATAAAATAAAGCAGTAATTGAATTTATATAATAATATGAATAAAAAATTAATCCAATGAAAAATGTTAGAAATGATTTTTAAAACAAAAAATATCTCAATCTTCAAATAATATAATTATTAATGAGCTAGTATTAAATTTTGATTGTTAAAATAAAATAAGTAAAATAGTGTGATTTTAATATATTTATTTAAAATTGATATAATTTTATGGATTGATATATTTTATTTTGATAAATGATGAAAAAAAGCTAATGATTTTGATAAATAAAGATAAATAATGATGACAGTCACTAATTGAAAAAAAAATTCTTCACAAACTTTTATAAGTGATAATTTAAATTTCATTCTATAAATTAATGATAGTGGGAAAGTTGTTATTAAGTCATGCTCTGTGTGTTATGAGAGTGTGAATGTATGTAACCAGGAAGATGTCACTCGATTTTTGAAAATAATTGGTTAAAATAATGGATAGTGTCAGGGTTTTCATAGAAGAAATGGATAAAAAGATGTATATCATTTTATAGGAAATGTAAAAATAATAATCATTTTATAAAGGATGGGAGATTGTTATGTGCAAAGATAGCTGATAAAGTCTATTTGGATAAAACGGATGATTCAGAAAAATGAATAACTGCCATTTTTATATGATAATACAGGGAGAGTAACGTGATTAAAATTGACACTGCGTTGTCAAGTATAAGAAAATGAGTCCGAGGGGGCGATATAGCACGTTAGAACTCAATAATTTCCCGGACGCAAGGTTGGGTTTATTACGCACAATCCAAATGTCGGCGAGTTGACTATTGTAAAAATGATCAATAATTTTTTGTGCATTATTCAGTCACGTTTTATAAAAATTGATTAATTGATTTGGTATAAAAGATGCATATCGAAATATCGATTAATCATTTGTATACTATATATATATAAAGATTAATATTATCCATTGAGGTAGTTTATGAAGCATGATAAAAATTTGATAATTATGTTTGTATTGAGTACCGGAATGTAATAATGCGAATAGACTGCCCTAATGACATATAAAATAGATTAAATATATTACTAGCTATTTGTTATAATACCAATAATTATAATTTCATTACAACTTTAGTCAGAGGAACCGAACTTCCTAATCTAATTATCATACTTAATAAATAAAATACAATAATTTTTAAAATGGAGATCTCCAGCCTGTCTTTGGCCTTAAGGGCCTCACAAAATATTTTAAAAATACAAATTTTAATACCTTTAAGATTATTACAGTTTTCTTTCTTTAGTAAGAAGAAAGGGAATTATATTTACTTTTCAGTCTCAAGAACTTTACAAAATTTTATTTTCCTAGAAAATAATTACAACTTTCCTTTCTAAAAACTGGCATATTTCTTTTATCATCTAACGGTCACATGGTAACATGCCCACTTTAAAAGTAAATAAATACGTTTCCATCTCTCATCCCTCTATTGGGGGGGGGGAATAGGAGTGAGAACGATGGGTGGGTTTCCCTCAGTCTCGTTCGGCACAATTGCATTTCTCTGACTTTTAACTTTTTTAGTAAAATGCAAGAATTTTCCTTTACATGCCAGTTTATAATTATTCTATGTCAACAAAACCAATCTACCTACTTTCAATTATTCATAATATTATTATGCTGCCGTGTCTAATATATTTTAATTACTTTTAATAAAACAAATAATTACAAAATTACATATGCACTTCAAAAAATAACTTTGTTAATAAAAATACACCCTAGGCGCGGGAGAGGAATTTCTATGCCCCTTTCTGTATTCTCTGAGCGACATTACAAAGTGGTTCAGCACTTTAAAAGACAGGCAATTTTTTTAAACCTTATTTATTCTCAGAATAGAGGCGACTTTGACTTTTGGGGTATTTTGTTTTCTTCCCAAGTTTTTTTTTTTTATTCTTGTTGTTGTTATTTACGGACTCGCTTGTTCTCATCCAAATTTTAAGTCCAGCCTACTTCGTCGAGTAACAGGCTAGATCGTTTGGACCGTGAGTCATAAAATCAAGAATCTGACTTTTCTCCTCCTGAGTTTCAACATTTTAAAGAAAGCTTTTCCTGAAGTGCTTTTGAAGGATCTCAATGGTGGGGAGTTTTTCTCTTTACCCACCCCCTTTTGCATCTCAAAGCTTCCTTGTTGTTTGTACAAATTCGTTGAAAGATTTTTTTTTTTTGAAATATCTGTTTACGGCTTTCTTGCGATATTGGCAGCTTTTTTTTTTTTTTTTTTTTTTTTTTTTTTTTTTTAAGCTGTTCTTCACGCTCACTGCCGCCACAAAACCTTTGTTGTTGTTGTTTTTTTTTTTTGGATGGTGATTTTCAGTTTATAAAAGAACTATTTACTGGGCAACGACTTTTTTTTAATTTCTTTTATGAAGCGGCGCACGAAAAACGCGCGAAAGCGTTTCACGATAAATGCGTGAAAACGGTTAACACCCAAATTAATTGAACGAAGTACAATG
>JABUQX010089294.1:0-36315 GCA_015478945.1 Trachelipus rathkii | reverse complement strand
TTGCATATAGTTTGTGGTTTGTACTACAATTATTATCTAATATGATTACTCTCGCATTATCGATTCACATAAACATTTTCCTCAACTTTATCACCGACTCCTTCAAATAAGCTTCATATCTGTATTCGAGATATTACTTAAACACTTAATGTCTAATTTCTAGCAAATCGATATTATAATATCCTTAGAAGGCACTTTAATGCTGATGACATCATGCTGTAAACTAGACTGTAAATACTATAGGCAAATGAAAGCTGCTTGAGCGATCTCTATAAATTTAACAAAAGTACTATATATCAAAACTTTCACAAAGTTGAGCGTAAACATTGGGTTAAAAAAAAAAATGTTGCATCCCTGCAGACAAGCAACATGACTTGACTTAATTATCTAAATGTTTCCCAATTCGAGGTAAAAATGAATCAGTAATTTTAAATTAATAAAAATATAATAAAAATATAATAAAGCTTATAAAAATAAGGTTGACAATCCAACTTTACTGTTATGTTTCAACAGATAATTGTAAAACACCTTACTAAACTTATATATAAATAAAAATAGCATATAATTAACGTATAAATAAGGTAAGTAATTTTTTGGGACTATACGAAGTATTACCAAAAAAAAAAAAAATTAATTCTATAAAAACACAGAATTAAAATTGTACGTTTAATAAAAATCAATAGATAAGGCGAATTAAAAGTTATTTTATTCTGTAAACTGACAACCTTTTTATGTACAATTTCCACATATCAGATGACAAAACTCAAAATTACTTAACGTCAAGAAATTTTGAGGCATTAGACCAGAAAGGGAAGAAAAACAAGATTGATACTCAACGATTTCAAGATATAGCAAAACATATCGATTGGGAACCATAGCAAGTTATATAGAAAAAATATTAACGTTACTACTTTTAATGTTGGTCGAGATACTTGTACCTAAAATGATGCAATATTTCACTTCAAAATCAAACATTTTCTTCACATTTTAAAAATCAAAAAATACAATCTGGTTTATTTTAGTTATAAAACATCAATCAAATATATTCTTTCGTTTCTTTGTGTGTCTCTTCTATCTTTCTCCCTAGACTTGAATGGCAATGATACTAAACTCCAAATCTAGACTTGATGCCCATAAGGGGATATTTTATGCGAAATTAACAAATATCCTAGTTACTGTTCCATAATTTATAATTAACCCTCAAAATCTTAAATAAAAATAAAAATAAAAAGGAAAATTCTTAAAATTTCTTAAAATTCATTTAAATAGAAATTCGATAAATATAAGATACAAAGTCAACATCTTAACAAATAAAATTCATAAAGTAAAGGGTACTTAAACGACTAAAATGGTTAGGAGAATTCAATATAAAGAAGTAATGTACTGAAGAAGCCAATCACTGGTTGTGTAAGAAAGTAAGTATAGAAGAAATGACACAAAAGATTTTCCACAACGAACCAAAAAGCTTGATGAAGTTTCGTTAGAGGATGAAAGATCCACTGATCTAGTAGTAGTAAGCCTTAAAACCCTGATATTATTTTTAATAGTTTCACTCATATTATTATTACTATAAATTAAACACTTTCACTAAGTCTAATAGTCAAACGAACTAAAATTGACAAGGCGGTAGGTAGTTCTTTTTAATCTGCAGATGCTCCAGCACCTGCAAGAGGTTTCTGATTCTGAGCTTTCAATTGCTTTAGGCGCATTTGTTCAGCGTCTCGCTGTTTTCTAGCTTCGAGGGACATCTCCTTGTTTCCTTCCTGTAAATTGTAAAAAAAAAACTAAGTTACTCAAAAAGTATTAAATCATCAAGGTAATAATTAATATATAAACATTGCAATGGCAATATACAAGAAAAATTGACTAGTGAACTAGAATAATCAGAATATAAGAATGAAAATAAGACCAAAAAAATTACATAGAGTAAGTGGAAAGAGAAGAGATAAAAGGTAGTAGCTACATTCATATTTAATAAAAGTACACACGCAAAATGTTCTTTTCTTATTACGTTTCATCTAAAATCCTGCAGTGGAATGAGTCTGGTAAAATTAGGCTTATTATCTATAGCTAATCATTCAGTGACCTTAATTCAATAAGGATGTTATTCCTAATGAGCTCTTAGCTATATAAATTTTACACATCACACTATTTTGGACTAACTAAAATACACTAACAGTATACAATAAACATAATTAACTTATAAAACTGATCATTTAAAAACTCAAAAGTATTTGTATATCCCACCCTTAAAATACTAACGAAAAACTTCTCAAATCTTTCATAAAGCTATTAATTTCCACATTGGGTTGGGTTAACTATTTATTCCTAACATCAAAAGTTATCATAAAACATAAATTATAATTCTTATATTAGAAACATGATTTGCTGCTATATCTAACTACCTAATCATCATCAGCTCCTCAAAATAGGGGAATCTCTAATAGTTATAGTAGAATGAACACACCCAATCTGAAAAGATATGAAGGAGGTTCCCCCTCTAACCCCATGCCTTAAGTGCCGAGCCCCGCGCATGGTCAGCCAAATAATATATATATTATATATATATATATATATTATATAATATGATTAAAATAATGATATATAATATGATATAGTATAATATAAGTATAAATAATATATATATACTATTAACAATATAAGAAGAAAGAGAGAGAAGAGACGAAAGATATATATATATGAGAGGAGAGAGAGAGAGAGAATGAAGAGAGAGACGAGAGAGAGAATGAGACAGAGAGAGTCAGATGAATAACACTCTAGGATTAGAGAGGAGATGAACGAGAGATTCAGATGAGAGAGAAGAGAGAGAAGAGAGAGAGAAGACAAGAAACGGAGAGAATAGAGACTGAGAGAGTAGTAGAACGAGAGAGATGAGAGACATAGGAAAAGAGAAGAAATAAATATATATTCTTGTAATAATTTAATATCAAATATATATATAAATATATATATATATATATATATATATATATTAATTTTATTATTAATTTTATATATATTAATATATATATTTATAATACTATTATATATATTATATATTATATATACTAATATATAACTAATTTATATATAATACATTATATATTATACTTAATATTAATTATATTATATATATATTATTGCTTGTAGTCCTAACTCTTTACAACAGCTTTCAAAGTTTGGAAACTATAGTATACATCATATAGTTACTATGAAGTACTTATATATGTATTGCAGAGGAAGAAATCGTTGCTATCCTCTAGATAAATAAATGTAAGAAAAAGTTCATTAAAAAACAAGATCTGTTGAGAAACTTCCTAGTATCTTGCAGATCACGATGTTTATTCCAAGTATACCAATCTATAAATATATAATATATAATATATATATATTATATACTATATAATCTATATATATATATATAACTTATATATAAATAATTATTATGAATATCTTATATATAAATTATATTATATATATATATATAATCACTCTACAGCAGGAAGTTAAGGAGTGGGCAATCCACCGAAAACAGAAAAGTTAGTAGAGAATATACAACTACAGTCAATAGACAGAACCACCTGACTGACCCCCTCTCTATACCTATTATGAAACTCTCGCATCAGACAAATTCCACCATAGAGCTTGACGGACCGCAACAGACTCTCACTATATCGTCAAGTGTAGGTTCATCCCCTGGCCCAGGTGGGCCCAAACCATACCCCCTCACAGAAACCCTGCATCACTCCTATTTTGCAACCTTATTCTCGCTCTGCCAAGTCACATTTATCTCCTCCAGCATTTCTATTACTGACTCAGTCCACTTTTTCCTTCGGTCTCCCAGCTGTTCGACTTCCAACATACTCACCACGTTAACATCTCTTTAACTCACAACTGTCTATCACTTCATCCTCTTCTACTATATGATCCAAACCATCTCGACTATACTGATTCATTTATTCTCTATTCTACTCCTTTCTTCACACCACATAACTCTCTTAATACATTATCCTCATTTATCAATTCTTCTCACATCCTAACACGCCCTAAGATTGTCCATACTGATTGCATACAACTTTAGATCTATACTCTTATTCCAAACCATTAGTCTAACTACTATAAATTAACACATTTACCAACCATACCCTCATGTAAGACTTAGTCCCTTATACATCCACCAATCAATTTGTTAATTCACCAGCCATCTTCAAACCATTCGAAACTTTCCACTACACTCTGCATATCCATTCCTTTCTTCCAGCATATATCCTAATATTTAATACTCAGACACTTGTCCAGCTGCCACCATCTAAACATAACTTCGCACCGATGACTGTTCTCACTCAAAACCATACCTTATTCTTATCTAGGTTTACTTTCAAAACCCTCCTCCTTTTACACACCCTAGCCAAATCTCTCTATCGAATCTCCAACACCTTGCAGACACCACACAAAACCAAGTTCCAAATCATATATGTAAATACTAGGTATTTAATATTTTAAATATATATAATACATATATAAATATATATATATACTTGTATATTATATATAGATATATATATATATAATATATATATTTAATATATACTATAATTATTATATATCATATATTATAAAAATATATATACTGTATATAGTATATATATTCCTATTTTATCATTTATCTACTCGTTTCCCTAAATTGGGGTGAGGTGCCAGATTAATATTGAAAATAAAAGGTTAGAACATGATGCAAATCAAAAGGAACCCCCCCCCATTCCATACACGCCACAGCCACGCACCCCAGTCAGAAAAAAAATTCTTCTAATAAGGTTTCACTAGACTGCAATGAACCATTCACTGGTGGCATCTCATTCAAAAGGTTCAATCCCCTGGTCAATGCCCCACAACCATTACCCCCTAATCAAAACCCCAAAAATTTATCCTTATTATGCACCTTTCTCACCTTTGCCAAACTTACATCTCCCTTCATGGCATTTCTTTATTAATCTCAATCCAACTCATTCTTTGTTCTCAACACAATACTCCGTTCAACGCAAATCACCAACATACATTCCTTTCCATATAACAAATCATCTTAATACACTCATTTTTTCATTCTCTCATTTTTACTCTCTTTATTATATAGCTTCAGCCTAATGGCAGTTCATTCCTCAATTTTATCAAATTTCTTCTCACACCTATATACTAATATATATTACTATATATATATTTATTATATATATAGTATATAATATAATATATATACTATATATATATATATATAATAATATAACATATATTTATATTATTATATATATATAATATTGATTGATAATAATATTGTGTATTATAATATACTATATTATAATACTATATATATATAATAATCTATATATATATATAATATTAAAGACATCATATATATATATTATATAATATATATATACTATTATATATATATATATATGATGAAATGTTTAAGTTTGTAGAAGAGGTGATGGATGTATTTATAACAGGTAAATTTGCGGTGACGGGAGGAAATGAGATTGGTAGAGGTGATATTTGAGGAAGTATTATGTATGTGTAATACTTTCATCAAACACACAAGTATTCATAAGTATATACTAGAGTTGGTTTAAGTAGAGATGGTATCAAAGTGTTAAGATTGATTATTGTGTTGGTGAAGAAGGAGATGTTAATGTATGAATGGATGTTAAATCAGTGAGAGTGCTGGTCATGGCTACGTATCACTTATGTATTATGTAAATAATTGTGGGGCCTGGATGGTAAGGAAATTGTATAGAATTAAGGAGTTGAAATAATGGACCAAGCTGTACATAAGAGAAGGTAGTTAAGGAGCTTGTCAAAAATAAATCATTGAATGTGTAACAAGATGAAACAACAAATCTGACACAAATGAAGGATACCTCTTTTATAGGACCAACCGCAGAGTATTGATGTGCCAAATAAGATGGTAATGTAATCTCAACATGTGAAATATGGAAATGCAGAAAGATGCAAGCATTTTATAAGTAAAAAAAAAGTGTGTGGGTGAACTTGTGTTAAAAAGCAAAAATTTGAGGGTCTCAAATGAAAGTAAATGTTGATATTATATAAGGGTGTCGGGGGGAAGAGTACTAATTTGCATACATTAGAGCGGAAAAATGAGTATATGAACAGCTTTGGCAGTTATGAATGAGACATACAAGGCAATAGAAACCTTTCTGAAAGAAATGAAAGGTTTTAAGATGAGAGCTAGGTTTAAATGGGTATGTGCTACCTTGTTAATGTGTATAATGAGACTATGTCTGGAATAAGAAGATACAGATCTAAAGTACAATGTTCAGCGTGTTAGGTTTGTTAGGTTGAAAGTATTAGAATAAAATGATAATACATATAGAGACGTTTCTGTCAAAAGTGTGTTTGTCAGATTCTGATAATAAACAAACAGTACGTTAATATATTTGTAACGTGAAAGGAATGTATGATAGTCGTGTAAACAAGACTGTATAGTGGTGAGGCGCTGAAATCAACCGTCTGGTTGACATAAAAAACAAGTAGATCTGATCAGTAAGAATGTTTTCGGAGAGAGGAATGAGAGTTTGCAGAGGGAAAATAATTAATAATAAATAAAATAGGATACAATGCAGCTGTTTATGAGGGGTTGGTTTGGTCGACCTGGCAAGGAATGAAACCACATTGACAGATGCATAGTGCTAGATCCGTGCTAGTCCTGTGAAGCTGTAGCGTAGGGTGGATTTTCTGACTGCCAAACGAATTCTCACTAAAATGTACAAAGGGGCGTAAGCTGGGCTTTTTTTCAACTTACGTAAATATTTTCTACTACTTTTCTGTTTCCGGTGCATGCTGTGCACCTTACCACCAGTAAATGATAATTATGATGATAATAATCATTAGGTGCTTGGGAGAAAATCGGTAAGAGCCCAAAGAATCGGCCAATGAATAGTGGATTAAAGATAAAATTATCTAACACTTAAAAGTAGTATAACACTAACAAGAATCAATACACAGCAATTAAGTATAGAATCGGAGTGCTGGATAGAGAATGAATAGGACTGCATATGGGTGAGTTAATGAGATCCTCCAAAGTTAAAGTAAGTCGTGTAGACTACTGTGTCGAAGTTGCTCTGTTTGATAGCAGGAGAGTATTTAAATGAGTCTAAATATGAATAGAGTCTTTATATTAAAAGTCATGACTTACTTTTTTTTTTACACCTAGTTTCTTATTTTTTCTGTCATAATTTTACACTCTATTAAAGATTTTTAACATCTACCTTATAATAAAAAATCTTATACGAATGATGGCATTTTAAACAAGTTCGTGGTCTATTATTATTATGACAAATCACTAAAAATTAATGAAAAAATCTTTATCAAAACTTTTAGTTATATATATAGTATTATAATATATTATATATATATATATATATATAATTATTATATACCATATAAATATAAATATATATATATATATATATAATAATATTAATTAATATATGCTATTAGCTGTATAATATAACTATTATATTATCATATAATCAGCTGGTTTCAAGACAAGTACTTTTGTCTAAGTACATTTTTGGATACTTGTAAAATTTTAGCTAAGAAAATGTACTACTTTCGCACTAAAAATTTGCAATACTTGCAATTACTTTTGACATTTTTTCAATTTGTCAATTTATTAATATTTTTTTCATTTCCTTTTCTTTAGTTATTTATATATCATATTTGTTATTCTAAATAAAATTCCATTTTACAAGTACCTAATACATGTATAGTATAGATGAAATACGGATGAAAATGATCAAGAACGCAGGAGAGATATTGATCTGATAGGTTTGAGTCTGACTGTAACAAAGCATTAGGAGGTTAAAGTTCCGCAGATTGGAGGATGCAATAATAGAAAACCATTATTTTAAATGTAAGGATAATAGTAACTGTTGGTATTATAGGGAATAGTTTATCGATGCATGACGAAGCATATATGCTAGCATTGTTGAAAGAGTGCTCTGTGATCGAAATCTGATGCTGTGAAAGAACAACGTATGTTTAAAGTTTAAGGATGTTGGATCAAATCTGTTTACATTGAAAACATAATGATTAGAAAACTGAGAAGAGAATAAATATTTTTACTTTGTTGATGTTCTCATACAGTCGCTACTGATAGAACTTAATAGGGAAGCTCTATAGCAGTGTGTATAGTTATATATATTGTAGGTAAGCTTGCTGCAATGAATCGAAAGTATGTATGTACGATAGTAAAACATGGTAATAATAAATATGTCGTTAAGTGATGTTTAATTTTAATAACGCACATTGATTGTATATGTCCTCCTTGTTTTCAAATTTGAAAACATGATCGCGGTATGAAAGAATATCAGACTGGGCGTCACAGGGATCGTGTTTTACGAATCAATGGAATGAAAAGAATAGGGTTTCCAACTTATTATATGAGGATAGTATGGTTTTTACATCTTGTGGCTATCTGAAGATTTGAAAGATTGGTAGAGAAGAGAATTTGGCAGGGTGTAAAAGGAGTGTTTGAATTAAACGATAGGTAAGATAAGGTCATGGTTGTGCAGTAGAACACCTCAGTTGAAGTATTGTTAGATGTTAGCAGCTTGAAAGTGTCGGTTTAAATATTTAGAATATATGTTGGATGCAGAAGGAATGGATGATGCAGAGTTTAGTAGAAAATTTTGAATGGCAGGAAGGTGGCTGTTGCAATTAATTCTTTGGGATGTAAAGGGATAAGTCTTGAGTGTGCTAGTGTCTTTCATGAGGGTATGTGCAGGTATGTGTAGCAAAATATATATATATATATAATATATTAATATTATATTACACCAATATATATATAATATAATATATATATTATTAATTATATATACTATATATATATAACATATATTATATAATATTATATTATTTATCATATATATATATAATATATCAACAAAAAATATAAACATGCTTAACAAAACTCCTCTCCATCAGAAACAAAATAAAAAATACACTTTCAGTGCCCCCCAATTTTTTAGAGGCGGGAATCAGTAAAGCACTTCGACACAGTACCCAGACTCATTCTCATCCAAAAAATCCTAAATCTCCTCCTTCCCTAATAATTATAAAAATATAATGGCTTAGCTTAATTTCATATCTGACTGCACTGCACAGTATATCCAGCAAAAAACCAATCTCTAAGACCGTAAATTGACAGAAACGGCAGCCCTCAGGTTCATTTTATGATCCCTCATTTCCTGTCAACCTCTATTACAGCTGACATCCCACCCCTCAATCTCCCTATAACTTATGCATATGATATAACCATAACCATACCAGACCCTCAGGTACCCAACCCGCTCACTACTCACACTCAGCTTATCCTTAAAACCAAACTAAAAGCCTTGTGTGCTGTCTTCCAACAGAAGTCAGTCTTGCCGGAAATCCTCAATACCTAATCACCAACTGACAGACACCATCATCATTACACCACAATTAACTCTAAATAACTCCCAGTCCATCCGTCCTACACAACCAAAAACTCCGTATCCACTTTTGACAAACCTTTACCTTTACACCTCAATATCCAAACATCACAAACACAGCTAAATAGATAAACAAATGCCTATCGAACTCTTATCCCGACAATTTAAGCTCTGCCACCACTGCCAAACTAAACATACAACAATTCTCAAAAAACCACAATCAACACTATGGATCAACAGTCTTGTATCCCTCTAATCCATCAATCTAAAACAAATTACAAGAAGCCAAAATACTGCCTTGAAAACTACCTCCCATCAACATCTTTATGAGAAAACAAAAAATTATCCCAATCCAGGATCAATCTAGAATGATAGTGACCGCAATATTGACTCTACCATCATGAACCAAACTTTCCACAAGAACACTGCAGTATCACTTTGATAAAATCCGCTCCCTCCTCCGATGACCCATTTATATGACAAACTCTTCAGAACCATCCCCCCCCTCCAACACAACACATCTCTCTCAAAACATATTCACACCAAACATTACACAGCAATACCTCAACCTTCCACCAAATCACCTATAAATTCTCACTCCTGGAATATCAACAAAACAGAATACTCTCCCACGAAAGATGCGAATTCCACTACCCAGATTGAGATCGGGGCATCATTCAGCTCAGGATACATGCCACAATTAAAGATCTCCGTTGATATACACAATTGTCAATCAATAAAGCCATTAAAAATAGGCAAATACAATGTTACTATATATTTACTTACAGTATTATATTTTTGAACTTAATCAGTTCTGAAGCCTTGTGCTTCTAACGAATTGTTCTTTATAATTGACTCTGACAGACTTGCTTTTTACTGTCTTCTATCTTTTCCATTTACAAAATCTTTACACATTAACCAATCAAACTGAAAAAAATAAAAAGTTACCCATTAATAAAATTATATATATATTATATACTGATTATATAATTCATATATAATAATCATATATATATTATATATAAAATAATATATATATATATATATAATTAATATATATATATATAACTATATAAAGTATTTATACATTATACCTACTTAAGAACTAACAAAAGTGGCTTATACGATTACTCTATTATTTTAATGTGCGATACTGATACCCTATAGTTTTTGCTGATACTAACTTTAATTAATATAATAAATACACAGTAATAAGATATAACATTTGTCACTGCTAGGAAACTCAGATTGCATTCCCTGTTAAAACTATACTTTAGTCACTTATTTCTGAATTCAGTAGAAACTGTCATCATTCATAAATTATAAATATGGACCGTCCTGCATTCTTCAAGAAATTTTTAATTTCATGATGATAGTTTAATTACAGGTAGCAATTAGAGTGTGTTTGTTTTATTAAAAAAAAAATTAGAATTTTCATAAAACATTTTAATCCACTGTATTTGATTATTAAGCGATCTATAAAATTGTATGTACTGACGAAAACAGCAATGTTTGTCCGCCCCATATTTATAAGAAGTATTAAGGAAGATTGGGAAATATCAGGCCAGTATAGTTAACTCTCTGTGTAAAAGTTGGAAAGTTACTGAAAAGTCATATAGGAAAAATATTTGATAACGAAAAAGATCTTAGATTTCAGAATGGATTTTTCAATATCAAGGGTTGCTTAGTACCACTGATTGGGATATCGAGTTAAAGACCAAAAGTTTATCATGTGGAACATTTAAGCAATGTAACTTCATCGAAATATCATCTGTTTAAAGATTAAACCCATGTAGTGTAAGAGGAAAAACCGTTTCGGTGAAATAGAGAGATGAGGAAAATAATGAAAAGCGATAGAGTTTTAAAATATTCAAAATAGTTAATTAGGAAATATCTTCATTTCTATAGGAAAAATAGAAATGAACTAACCAGTCAATAAGAAAGGATTGCCTGTCCATGATGGGATGTTATATGTGTTTTTTTATAAGAGAAACCAAATTCGATTCACAAGAGAAAGCACGATCCACAAAGTACTTCTTTGAAATTAAGCATTTTTGCATATTAAAGCATTGACTTATATCTTTGATATTGATGTAGCTCGTATCAAGTCAAAGTCCTTTTCTTAAGTTTCTGTGGTAAATTTAAACATTTCAATAAAACATATAATAAGTACCTACAGTGTAAGCTAAGCCTCATACACAAACCTTAAAATACAAAAACTTTAAATATTACAATTATTACACGATATATCGATATAGTAAAAAAAATAAAGTTCATTTCTGTGTTCAGAACAATCAAAAAAATATATATATAATATACCTAAGATAAGATTCATAAAAAAAAAAATGAAATAATTTTTTGTGTTACATAGTTCGAATCTAAAAGTTTCTCATAAATTTTCACCAAAAATGTAAGTCGGCCATATTAACCAATACCCATACCAAAAAAAATGCTGATAGGCAGTCTTTACAATAGTCAAAGTATATGAAATGTTACCCCCCCCCCCCCCCCCCCCCCAGCTTCCTCTCCAAAGGTTTAAAAATTTTCCCATAAGCTATCTTATAAAAAAATTAGTGGGCCTCATCTCTTTTAGGGCCATCCTAGTTCAGTTATCAAGATTTTTAAGTATAACGTAGATTTTATCTTGGATACCTAACAAAATCATTATAATACCTGAACTAGAAGCCTGAAATGAGACCTAAAAAACTGAGATGGATCAAAAATGAAATCTATGAGGGTTTTAAAACTCTGAGAAGCTGCCAACTTTTTCCTTAAAGACCACTCAGTTGTTTTTATCATTATGTATATTTTAGAGTAGCTATATCTGTGATTTTTATAAAAATTGGGTAAGCCCCCCCCTAGATTATGGCTATGCCCATAAGCTTAATGAAATAACATCGATCTAAAACTGCCATAAAAAAAATATTAATAGCATTAAAAATATGAAAAACAATCGGAAAAAAAAAACATAGATAGTGATATCCTATAAAAATGAGAGAAATTAGCCATTAAAATTATAAACTTAAAATGTACTAAACTAATTATATAATCTATATAATATATATATTATATATATATATCATTTATTATATATAATATAATGATATATATATATATCATATATATATATAGAATATATATATATAATATAATATATTATATATATATATATATAATTAAATATATATATATATATATATTATATATAATAAAATTCAGCCTTAGAAAGCAAATATGGCAGTATAAACTAAAAAAATAGAACAAGCTTACATGAAAATGTTTAAATAATTTTTAAAATCACTAACCTTTTTAGATTTAAATTAAAAAAAAAAAAAATAACACTTTAAATTTTTAATTTTTTAAAAATTGTTGGGGCAAACTGTATGTTAGTTATCTTTTGAGTATACGAAGGAGTGCCAGTTGCCAAATAGTTTTCTTTATTTAAAATAAATGATACCCCACGGTAACCACAAAATTAATTCATTCGGTTTTTTGTCCCTAGCGGATGACAGGGAAGTCTTGGCTTCATCCCCTCTGTTCCACCACGCTGAATCCCCTTAAAAAAAAATTAAAAAATTAATATTTTCTCCAGTCATTTTCTCCAAACAACAATTTTGGGCAACCCTTGCGTCTCTACTGCAGACAAGGCCAGACAGGAACTTTACTCAGAGCGTTAAACTGCCAGACTAAGATATTATAATATTTAAGATCATATAATATATAAATATTAGAATAAAATATACTTTTTTAAGTTTCACCAATCGAAATTGCTTGCCGAATCAAAAATGTTATTTATTTCCTTGCTGCTATAGTTTTTTAGATACTTGCATTTTGCTTTAGTAATAAAAAAACATGAATAATTATTTTATCCTTTGTAATAATTATTATAATTTTATATTTTAAATACCAGTAATTACATGAGCCCAAGTGAACACTGCTCCACAATAGCGGAGTATGATAGCACTATCAGATGTTTCGGCTATCATATTATATATTTCTATAATTCAATAATTGTGTATTTCATTATTGCAGTATATTAAAGTTATTAATAGTATCAGAGGGGCTTCACCCCGATTTTTATAAATATCACCACTTTTATACTTCTTAAAAAAAATAAAATTAAGAATATAAAAAAACAAACATGCGGTCTCTAGAAAAAAAAGATAAAGACCTCTCAAATTATTAAAACTCATAACTTTCATTTTTATCCATTCTCCAGTTAGTTTGAATTCTGAAGTTTAGTTAAGTGTTGTTGATTCGAATGTAAGAAAAGATGTCAGTTTTTTTTGTATAGATCTTATGAAATGTCAATGTAATTTTTTATCAATTATGCCTTAAAGAGACAACCCACTATTTTTTTTAAATAAACCTATGCAAAATTAAACTTATTAAGGCTTAACTTTTGTGCCTAAAGACAAATCATTCATTTTTTATATTTCAATAACATTTTCATCTGGAAGACTTAAATTATTAAGACATTAAAATATTATTTGAGCATGAGTTACCTCATGGCCATTCAGACTCTCCAGGTCAACCACTAACCAAACATGCTCATGCTAAATCACAAAATCACCCTAGGCTTGTCAATTACTGGTAACTTACAAATCCACCCAATCCCCGCCAAGAGACTCATCCCTCTTGTAGTTATACTCTATACTGGATAGTCTATATACTATATCTATATATATTATCTCTATATCATATATATTACTATATCATTAAATATTATTACATACACATATATATATTATATACTATATAATATACTATAACATTATAAATCACACTATATAATCATGATACCAAAACTCTACTCAACATGCTTCTCGCATAATTTGGATACGATCAAAATAATACTATATTATATATGCATGATACCAAAACTATCCACCATGCACTTAATAACCTAAGTATGTCACGACTCAGTCCTTACATTAAAACTATTATATGATAAGAAATCTAAATTCTTTTGTCTAAATATATATGTCTTATATAGAAATTATCTATGTATTTATCTAACCCTTTCTTAAAGTTGAACCAACTGAGTCAACACTCAACCAACTTCCCCTGTCGCAGACTATTCCCAAAATTTCAACAACCCTATTACTGAACTTTCTTCTATCAAGACTCAATGTAATGCGCCAATGATTTCTTCTTAATTTTTTATTATGCCCCTTCCTGTCACCTCATCGCTTCTACATATTAGAAATTTGCTCCGTCATTATCAGTATATGAAATATTTGCGTAAACTGTATCATGTCCTCTGCAGAAATCGTTCCTTTCTACAGAAAACATTCAAAACTCCACTTTCCTCATACCTCTTACCCTCAAACCAGAAATATCCTGTTGCTCACGTTGTCACTCCTCTTAGCATTCTAAGTCTTCTTTAAATAAGGGCCCAAAACGTTCACAATACTAAATGTCCTGGATTAAAACGGACCTTTTGTAGCATTTTCCTTAATTACTTCCTTGATCTGGTAAAACAACTTGCAATTATTATGACTTCAGGCATCTTATTACTTTTATCTAGGCTTATTAACACTGATTAGCTACTTTCCAAATTACTGCTTTCAAATCACACCCTAAATTCTTTCTGTCCACAACTCAACCATCCCTAATTCAATGTAGTTAAAAAACTGTATTTTGATACCTTAGTGTGATAAACGCTTACACCTTTTTTACTATTAAAATTCTATTTGCCACTTATCTGCCCATCCCAAACAAAAGTTTACAAGATCATTGAACTTTATGCATCCTTTCACTATTCCTGATCACTGAGGTGGCACTTGAGATATCCATCTGCAAAACTTAGAAACCTTGCATTAAGTCCCTGGTCTAAAGCATCATAAATATCGAGGAACCAATATGCTAGCACCTGAACCCTTGGACACCACTCTCTCACTATTTACCATGGATGATTATTGCCATTTATTTTACACCACTTTCATCCTCTCTTCATTCTACCACTCAACCAATTGTTACCACTCCGCCACCTACTTTATACCACATTGCAATAAACTTTTCATCTCAGCCTTATGTGGGAAACATTATCAAAAGCTTTACTAAGTCCTAAACATACACCCTACAACTGGATCTCCTCGGTCAATGCTGTCAGTAATTATTCCATAAAATCTAAAAGGTTTCTACACTGACCTACACTTTACATACCGTGCTTGAGACATACAAACCTTGTTTTATCTTCTAAAATACGATTATAGGCATTTAAAGCTTGTGTCATATATCCTAACGAAGTACTTACAAGCATAAAATTATCCCACAATCTCCAATTATCCATTCTACATCTCAGTGCTTCCTGCAAAGATTTCCAAGCTTGGAAATGTTTGCCCAACTTAATGTAAGCTTGACTCATGTTGTTCCAACATTCAAAATTATCAGGTTCTAATAAACTGCACTTTTTGTAGGCATCTGCACATTTCTCCCACATCTCTGTTTGTAAAGCACAATAAGCTAACCTTAATCTAACTGGATATAAAAGCTTATTTAAATCCAAACATTTATCAAAGTGTTCGATTGCCTTAGTATAATCTTTTCTAACGTAATAATAGTTACCCAAACATCTTTGGGCTCTCCAGCTTTTATGTTCTGAAAGCTCCCATGCTTTGTAGTAATAATCAATTTCATCTGTAGCATCTCCAAGCAAACACCAAAGTTTAGGTGTTTCCTCTTTACGTAAGAGCTCCCGTATAATTTCAGCAGATCTTTGTCTCATCTGCAATTCATTGTAACATATAATAACATCTTCCCATAACTGAAGTTTTTCAAAAATTCCTAAAGCGGTCTTCACACAACCTAATCTTATTAGCATACTTGCTAATTCCTTCTGTACATTCCAATGAGTTAGTAGCGTTGAAGAATATATCAACTTTAGTCTTTCAAATCTAGATGGTTCCTCAACTTGTATTGCTTTAACCAATTCTTCAAGCTGTACCAAGGACCTCTCCATCGCCCGAGTTTCAATGGATTCGATTTTGGAGCGCATCAATAGAGCTGACAATTGCAAAGTCCAATTTTTCGGATATTGGAGTATAGATACTAAATAAGCTTTGCTTTGTTCTGTTAGTTGATCATCATGAGCTTGGGACTTGCGAAGCAAAAGAAACTGACTAAAAAGAGCCATCTGTTCCACTGGTCTTAAATTAGGAAATATATTTCATCCTCCTCAATGAACTTGATCCTATTCAGTCTAGTATCATCATTTAAAACAAGATCTCTAGGCAAATCTGTTGGTAATAGAAATGGTCCTTTTTGTTCCTCACTGGTTAAATGTCTATTAGTATATGAATACTTTCGTACAGTTGAGCTATTTCTTCTTGCCACTTTGTTCTTAGCTCCTAATGGTCCGGTAACGGCTAATTTCCATTCTAAAACATTAAAGCCTTATTTACATGTTCCTTCGCATTCTTAACATCATAATAGAATAGAAAACAATGAACAGCTTCTAGATGAAACAATGCACAAATATCTCTGTCCTCTTCACTGATAATTTTACTCGCCTCTACTCGTTCTAAGCTTTTTGCATCATTATATTATGAAGAAATTCTGAACTCTCATCAGCAACTTTTTGATGTACTATGCAATACCTAAAACACCACCAATCAACCGTAACAAAGGGACAGATTCTCCTTCAAATCACAGAATACAATTCGAGCAATAATCAATAATTCAGGTTGAGTGACCATAGTATAAACTCCATCAGTATCAAATAACCAGCTCCTTTAAGCACAATTTCTGGTTCAGTTTCATTACTGTCGGAAGGAATTAAAAAAGGTGAGTTAATGTTTGGAGGTGGGCCAACCAATGGACCACAAAAATTGTTTTGAACAAACAGTTGTAAAACATGATACCCTATACTGACAGAATTCTTCAGCTTTCTGACCTCCAGCTTCTAAATAGATAGGTAAATTCTTGTTTGGTAAAATTCATTAAATTGGGTTCTATTGAGATGCTATCAGAAACATTGAAGGTAAGAGCCTTCAGGGCTTCTTCATCTTTTAAAGCTTCAACATAGTTGCCAACAGAAACTTTTTCTAAAATGTCTGAAGATTAAAAAATTGAAAAGAAAAAAATAAATTTTTAAGAAAAATAGTTTATTTATAATTCAAAATTAGTCCTTGTTTTCTACTTTTAACCTTATACAGATTTTAACAGAAGCTTTTAAATATTAAAATTATTTAATACTTATTCAATATTTAAACAATAAATAATTTAACAGACTATTTCTAATAGTTTCCTGGCTTCCTTCTGGGTTTAAATAAATCAAGAATTTCAATTATAATTTTGGCAATTTGTTAAAATCTTTGCAGGCTTACAAAGCAGTAAAATGAAAAAAAAAAAAAAGTGTATTCATTTCTTCCTTTTGAAGGAAGGTAAATTATTTTCATATATATTCACTGTAAATAAACAGATCCCTAGAGTTAGTCAAATAAAGGTCAAATTTAATGCTGCATTTATCCAAGTATTGGAAGACAATTGTCTACAGTTTTTAGTTTCCTACTCATAGTCAATACTCTCATTTTTTTTTTTTTTCAGGAAAATCTAATGATTCCCTCAGGGCTACAGAGCTGGAGCCAAAGCAAAAAAAATTAAAATATTTACTATAAAATATTTTTCAATATTTGTAACTATGTGAAAATAAAGGGTCTGGAGGGAGCCGGTAATTTTAAAATGATAGAGTTGTAGCCAGCAAAATAATTTACCAGCTCTACAGCCCTGATTCCCATGATGTCATCTCTTTCCCTCTATTTAACATGCAAGTTGAAATACAGTACACCCTAGCTCCATAAGTTTTTTTTTTTCCTTTTCATATAAGTCAGAATGTAAAACTTATTGTGGTAGCTATATGTAGTAAAAAGATTGTAAAGAAGAGGCACACAAAAACCCAAATTAAATTAAAAAAATGATAAAAAATTTAAAAATGGAGTAAGATTGGTCAAATCTATCTACCTTCAAAATCAAACACAAATTTTTAAATGTGGACTTAAATAATGAATATTCTCCTAATCAGAATATAGAAGTCGAAGAAAACACAACTTCATAATTTCCTTAATATATCAATAATTCATATCAGAAACTAGAGAAATACTCTTTTTTTCCTATCTTTACTATATGCAAATCACCAGCCATATAAGGGGAGATGAAATGTAAAGCTATTTATTTCCTATCTTTAACCAATATGAAAAAATTTACCAGCATCAATTCTCGAGTTATCTCGCTGCAACTCGCAATAGAAAATTAATTTTTAAATTTTTACCTATTGTCCTAGGTTCCCCCTGGCATAGTGGTAACCACAAACGCAATTAAAACCATATATGAAATAATAAAAGTTTGTATATTATTATATATATTTATATATATATATTATATATATATATATATATATTATATTATATATATATATATATATATAGTATAATATATATATATTAATATATATATATATATATATATATATAATATATATATATATATTATATATATATATATTTATATTATATATATTAATATCTATATATATATATATATATATATAATATATTATATTATATATATAATATCAGCTATATATAATATTGTTGAAAATCGAGTATTTGCCGACCCTAATATATATATATATATATATATATATATATATATATATATATACTATATAATATATATTATTATATTATATATATATATATATAATATATATAATATATTATATAATATATATATATAATATATATATATATATATATATATATATATATATATATATTGAGACGGATTTCATCTATGTCTTGTTTTTCTCCCTACAGATATTTGTGAATTTTGAACGTTTTGGAAATAAAATCTAAAAGAGAAAGAAAAAAAAAAAAGAAAAACAAACAAAAAAAAAAAAAAAAAAAAAAAAAAAAAAAAAAAAAGAAGAAAATCATTAAAATAACAGAAAAAACAGACGATAGGACAATAATTCCTGGCCTTATTAAAAGGGTAAATATTAAAGATTAAAGATTATTATGTTCATATTTATGTGTTTTGCTTATAGTGAAGTAATAGAAAGGGAATAGAGAAATTTAGTAAATCTTTATTTAGTTTTATTGAGTTTTGAAGCTTTATTAATTGTGTAAGATAATGCATTGGAAACAGATGATTAATTCTTGTTTCTATTTAGCTCCCAGTTTGTGATCCCGAAGAACCAGGATATAACCCTAGTGAAGTTGGCATCCAAGTCTTGGAACGCATCCAGTTTGGAACATCAGCGGTCCACATTTGTACAGGGAGACCATCTACCTGAAGAAAAGGAAAACGGTGTGAACTTTCCCGCCAAGGGAGTTCCTGATTTGCCACCTGTTTTATCACCTGATTTCGACCAATTCCTTTGCCGAAATGGCATCGTCACCTCCCAAGGTGCTTCATCCATCTCCTTAGTTTTATTTCTATATACCCTGTAACTTAGATTGAGGGTTGTCGCTAAGACTAGGAAGTTTCTGTAAAAAAAATTAAAGTTTATATTGAGAGGATAGGTCTTCATCGTAACTTATAGAAGAAAAGATCAATTTGTAGGAAGACAAGGTAAAGCAGATGAAGATTGGTAAATGTGAAATCCATTTTATGCAGATATAATTTTTATAGAAGACGAAAGCAGACATCATTTTTATAAACGCCAAAAATAGAGAATTTTTTTTATAGAAGCTAAAAGCAGTTCATTTAGGTAAATTTTTGTGCTAAAGTTTTGTCATAAATAAAAATTCAATTAATTAGAAAGATCTATATATAGGTGTGTTTCTTTTCTGAAATTATAAAATTAATCATAGTCTTTAAAAATATAAAGATCGTTTTTGGTGAAGGGAGAGCCGTATCTTTCGCTTGCGGGAGAGTGGAAGACCTATTGAGTTAAAATTCTAGAAAAGGAAAAAGAAAACATTGTTTCAACACACACACACTGGACTCCACTCCCTTGCAAAGTCGAATTGCTATTGTTGCCCCTTCTTCCAGAAGCTAGATAGGTGTAGTATACCGGTATATAGTACAATTTATTATTATTTTTGTTTATATATATATATATATTTTTGATACTTTTTTTTTCTTTTTTTTTCTTTTTCTTAAATTTCATTATTTCTTGTTCATTCTTTTTTTTCCTTATTGCTATATATATGTATGCATATATGCATATATATATATATGATTTTCATTATTATTTAATTAATTAATCTTGTTTTGTTGGGAGATGTTTCATTTTTTTTCGTAATCTTTTTAATAAATACCATTGAGTGTCCTTTTTTTTTAATTATCAAAGCTGCAGAGGGTTTTATGTAAGTCTTATGTGATGGTAAATAACATTGAGTAACAAGGGGATAAAAAGTGAGTACCCTTCAAATAAATGTGGCTGCAGAAATTTGATTGAAATATTGAGAAAAATACTTGGTGTATACTTTACTTGGTTTGATAAGAACACCTTAATCCAATATAGTCCTTTTAACAGGAAAAATCATAATATTTAGAAGGCGAATTGGAGGCGAATTGACCAGTAGAAGATCATCATTCCAAGTCACTACAGAGTATTGAAAGAGCCAGAGTTTTAAATAGGAACAACTGTACTTAGATCAAGAGACTTCCACTGCCAGCATAAATATATTACATACTCCACCAACAGAAGAAGTCCGCCCCAGAGTCGTTAAACACTCAACGTAGTGGGCAGACCCTCTGAGAAGGAAGATCTACCTCCATCAACAACTTACAGGTTGAGGTGCCCTTCTATTAGGGTGCGGGGATCAAAAACCTACCACAAGTATAATATATATAATATAATATAATATATATATATATAATATACTATATATATATATAATATATATATATATATATAGTATATATATATTATATATATATATATATACTATATATATTCAAATGTTAGTTTGTTAAAACTTAAAAGCTCTTTAATAATTTAAAGATTAAGGATATTTATCATAATTTTTTTGTCTTTTGGTCAGATATGCATGTAGTTTAAAAGTTCTTTTACCACATTCACCTATTTCTGTATTGCATTTTTTTTTAAAGCTAGATTTTATCAAAAAGGTGTATTTTTGTTAGGGTTGTCATTTTGGATATCAACCCTTTTAACTTGTTTCATAAAATATTTGTCAATTTCGTAAACAATGGTTTGTCATATAGGCCATGCATATATTATATTTATATAGTTATTATATTAGTATTAGCTGTGACAAATATTATGCACTAAACAAAAAAAATACTAAAATATTCTTTTGACTAATATTTCTGAATTGATTATAATAAATTTCATCATGTACAATGTCTCCATTATTACTTTTCAATGAATTATAACTATTTATTATATTCAAAACACTTTTTAAAAATATCAGGGTCTTCCGGCCGGAGAAAGCCGGAGACTAGTGGCCTCCGGCCGGAGCCGGAGATTCTTTAAATATTTAAAAAGCTTCACGCCGCAGCCGGAGCCGGAACCGGAGATCCGGTATGCCCTCCTATACTATATATATATAATATATAATTATATATATTATATATATAACTATATATATATATATTATATATATATATATATATATTGGTGGAGGGTAATTTTTCCTTTAAGAGACTATTTTCAGTCACAAGAGTGGGTAATTTCTCATAACCTATCTGGCAACACTAATTTGGAGTCAGTGCCAAATAGATTTTTTACATGTAGGAATCGTTATGTGCCAGTCTATTCTTTCTTAGCGTATTTTAAATTAACTTTGTCAGAATAGATGTTTAACATGCCATCACTATTATGAAGTTATTAAAGTTAATGAAGTATTTCAATTTCGCTGTAAAATTATTAGTTGTATGTACCATATATTTAGACTTTATCCAGGTTATTTATTCATTTAACCCGCTCCATATTTGGTACGAAAAATTTTCATATTTAATTTACTATTTGATTCAAGAGAAAACAGTAATACAAGTTTGCAAATTTTTTTATCTTAATGAGAAAACAGTTAACAATTAATGCAAGATAAATTTTTAAAAACATGTTTGTTTTTTTTTTTCGCACTCAATGTATTAACTTAGAGTATAGATCGGGGCCTTCATAATGCATTAGCTTAGGGCGTACTGGGGGCTTCCATAATCTAGTTAGGAGCGAAAAATTTCTCCGATTTCGATCCATTATGGTTACGGTCGTACTGGGGTCTTCAATAATGCATGTTAGGTTTAGGTATGTACTGATGGGCGCTTACAATAATCCTAGTAGGTTAGGGCACTTGTGGGCTATTAAGTCTATGGTAGGATAAGATTTTGTTGGTAGACACAGGATTTTTACTTATATAATATATATACCTTATATATATATATATATTATATTATATATAATACTATATATTTATAATATATATATATATATATAAGGCCTACTATCTCTTATATTATATAATATATATATATATATATATATATATATATATTATATATATATATATATATATGATATATATTATATTAATATACTATATACTATATATATTATATCGTTTGGACTCTGAAAATATTTTTGATAAGAAAATATGTGGGTTCCTGAATCTTACAGGTTTATCCAATATATATAGTATATATATATATATATATATATATATATATATATATATAATATATATATTATATATATATATATATATACTATATATATTATTATGTATATATAGCTGCCTGTTACATAAAATGAGACCACCCATTTTAGTTACATAAAAAAAAGACCAGCCCGTATCTCAGCATATATGAGGTCTAGAACAAAAAAAATTTGGAGAGCCCATTATCCCGATTGAATATGATTGGAAAAAAGTGTTATAATGGTTTGAAATCGATTTTTTGATTTTTTGGAAATTTTTAAAAATTTTCAAAATTTCACAATTTTTGGACCCATTTTGGATGAGTTTTTTGGGGGTTTTCCATCGTTAGTTGTATTAAGAAACCTAGAAATTATTACCATATGTAATTAATTTGTTAGTCCCATCCTTGATCTCATTCCACAACAAATTTTGTGAAATTTATGCAGCCCATCAGACACACATGGGGCACCGTCTGAACTGGGAGGGTGTGAAAAAAAAGGACCATGTACATAAAAAAAAAAGAACCATTTCAAATTTTTTTGAACTTTGCAGGGCATGTGCATCTACAACTCCTGTCAACATGCTGTAAGGTTGTTTTTTTTCATTATGTTAGGCGCTATGATGAAAAAAAAAAAAGAAAAAAATTTTACATAAAAAAAGACCAGTTACATAAAAAAAGACCACTTTCTGTTACTTTTTTTTACTTTATATATATATATATTATATATATATATATATATATTATATATATATATTATATATATATATATATATATTATATATATATATATATATATATATATTAATTTTATTATAATATAATATATACTTAATAATATATAATAGGCGTCGGGGGGTGACTGGCCACCTTTTATTAGAAGGAGTTGATTTGCGTTCCACCTTAAAATATTGACATTTTTATTAGTCATAATTAATTTTACAAATATAATTAAATAGTTACTTATACTTAAGGTAAAAATTAAAATTAAAAAATGAAATTTATTATAAAAAAATACAAATTTTAACACAAGGTCAAAATTTTGTCCGGAAGAGGGTGAATCGGCCACCACATTCTTTATTCTCTTATTATGTATCATTATTGGACATTTATTGACTTACTTACTAATTTTAATATTGATAAAAATTATAATTAAGTAAACAATTAAAATATAAAATTGAATTTTATTACGAAAGAATAATTTAAACGATGGTCCAATCTTCACCCTCAATGGTGGTCAGATTCACACCTCCAAGGTGAGTCTGAAATTAGCTTTTTATTAAAAATTTAATAAAACTATTATTATATAATTACATTCATTTTTTTTTTTTTAAATTTTTTTTGCTGTGCTTATGACCTACATAGGCCCTTAATTTTAATAAAAGAAAAAACAATTCCAAAAAGATGCATTAGGGGAAGAGTCGGGATGTACAAGTTAATAACTAAAGTGGGTCCAGTCACCCGCCCGACGGGTATATATATTCCTTCTTTCCAAGCAAGCATTAACCACCTTATAATTAAATTATATTAAGTTTAAAATTAAGTGGCACCAATGGACCCATAGTAAACTTGGAGACAGTTTCAGTTATCGGACAGAAAGTGGTCAGAGTTCTAGCAGGTTCAGGTTGTGAATACATCACTGTTTTGGCAGCCTGTAATGCTGCGGATGAACATCTGGCACCACTGATCATCTATTCCTCACAGGCGACAGATCTTTCAACGATTTCTGCAGACTGGGTCAGAAATCAATTATTTCATGGCATATTATTACTAAATACATGAAAAAGAAGATGATGATGATTTGTGGACTGATGTTTCTGAAAATGATAGCCAAGAATCGTTGAACTCCATGTTACAAGTTAAGACCCTCTTGAACAGAGTTGAGTATTACCTTGGCAGGTTGCAACAAGTATTTTCCCACGATGAAGGGGAAGACGTTAGCTCTGTATCGTTCCATTTCCTCTGTTTTCTAGGTGATGGACGATTCTGTATTCTGTGTTAAAAAAGTCTGTGGTCCCAGAAACTGTCCCTGCTTCCCAAATATTCTTTGGGCCAATAGAGAATACTTTGGCAGCAGGAAAATCAATTAAAATTGACAACCAGACCATGCAACAAACACGCATGCTCTGGGAGCAATTTCGAAAAAAATACAAATAGTCATATTTGTTAAAACCTATTCAAGGAGGGGGTGTAGGGGATTTAAACCAATTCAAGGAGGGGTGTAGAACATGTCAACCTATTCTAGGAGGGAGGGGGGTTATCCGGCACTGGCACATTCCCTTATACATTCCATCAGAAGAGCTCAAGAAATCTGAGGTAAAAAAAAAAATTTTTTTTTATTAAATTTAACTATTTTTTTTTTTATTTTTTTAATTTTTTTTTTATTAATATCTAGTAATTGAGACCTTCAAACATATGTATATGCGAAATAATACATATGGGCACTCTAAAGGGAGTTTTTGAAGGTGGTCTTTTTTTATGAATTGTGGTCTTTTTTTGTTTACCACTTTGGGGTCAAATAATTTCCAAAGTTTTCAAGCAAAACAAATAATTTTTACAGGCTATATAGCCCTACGGACTAGCCATGCAGGAAATGATTATTAAAGTCTGAATATGTTAAAATAGCTTTAATAATTATAGGCAAAAAAAAAAAAATGGTCTCTTTTTTATGTAACAGCACTATATATATAGAAAAGAGAGAGAGTAGAGAAAGAAATTTTAAAAATATATATATATATATATATATTATAATATTATATATATATTATATAATATATATATTATATACGGTGGAGGGTATTTTTCCTTAAGTAGGGTATTTTCGATCAAGAGAGTGGGTAATTTCTCATGACCTGTCTGGCAACACTGAAGTGACTTGATTACAAAAAAAAAATTTTTTTTATACTATTATTGTAAATAGTTTTTATACAATAGTTATGTAAATCGCTGTCACCTTAGCAACATAATCACCACTTTTTATTGTAAAATATTAAGTTATTTGGTTTTTGGCTTTTGGATTTATAAAACAGTTTTGTCTTTATAATTTCAATAGAGTAGAAATGTGTTCCACCAAAAACTAGGAAATTACCGAAATATTTAACACATTTATTCTTGAAGACTTTGATTAAATTTTAAATGCAAATTTTTTAGGAATTTTTTTTTTATTCTGTTTACAGTGTGTTATTCGTTAGAAATATATTTCTGTTAAAATAAATAAAATATGGATATCAAATCTGAAATAGAAATTAAAGAGGAAGATTTAGATCCAGAAAATTACTCTTATCAACAAAGTTCTCAGGTTGGTTATATATACCAGTATATATATATATATATTATATATATATAATATTATCATATCATTATATATATATATATATATATATATATAATATATATATATATATATATATATATATATATATGATATATATACTATATATATAATATCATATCAGCAGCTGGGCGTTGCGCCACTGAGTTGCGCCTATGGCGCACTATCAATTTGTAGGCGCAAAGGCGCAACAGGTGCATAGCGCGCAACAATTTTTAAAAAGGCGGACTAAGCAAAGCGCGCACAGCCAATTTCTCTTGCACCGATAGCCGCGCCTATGAACAGGAACAAAGCATTTTTTGTACCCTTAAAAGTTAGAATTAGAAGACGTGGCAAACTGTGTTTAATTCTAAAACCAGTGTTCTAAAACATTATAGTTATATATTTATTTATATAATATACCATATATATATATATACTATATATATATATTATATATATATATATTATATATACTATACTATACTATATATATATATATATGATTATTATATATAATATATATATATAGTATATAACTAGTTCAGGTAGTTCTTAATACAAATAAATGGCAACTATTGGCATCTGAAAATTTTCAACTTCATCAGCGCTCGTTGCTGAACCTCATGGGGGAAAACATGGACCACAAGGACATTGAGGAGGAAGAGGACGTGTAGATATTAGTTACGGTGTTTTAATTACACAAATTAAAATAAATGTGTTTTTCTTCCTTTTATAAAAAGCAGTGCTTTAATATTAATCGCACTAAAGTTACCTTTGCAAATAAAATTTAGCAGAACAGCCACCGGCCGAGCGAAAAGTTCGCAGGTGCACAAGGCGAATAGGCGCTGATGTGAACAAAAATATAGGCGCTAGGCGCACTAGTGGTCTGAGCAGCAAACTTAAGCGCGCAGCCGGCATCTCACCACCAAAAAATTATCAGGCGCTCCCAGCTTATATACTAAATACCAGACAAAATCTTTAGAGAGTTTTTTAAACAGCTCAAACTCTTAAAATGTAAAAGACAAACCAATTTAAAATACATAGATGACTAAACGGAAATCAATTAACTATATATATATTATATATATATATATATATATATATATATATATATATATATATTATATATATAATATATATATAATATATTATATATTATATAATATAATATATATATTATATTGGCGTATCCAGGATTTTTTTCGGGGGGGGCCAGACCAAAATCGTTTGTGTAGTAAGTATATTTATAATATATATATATATATATATATACTATATATATATAATAGTATACTATATATATTATATATATATATATAATATATATATATATTATATATAGTATGATATATATGTGTGTGTAAAAATTAATTTAACCTCTGGAGACTTTATGTTATAAACGGATATTGATTACTTTAAAAATTCTTTAGTGTCTAGAAAATTTCAGGGGGGGCCATCTGGCCCCCTGGCCCCCCCCCTGAATACACCAACTGTAATATATATATATATAATTATATATATATATATAATTACATTATAATATCATTATAATATTATTATAATAACTATAGTAATGATATATATATAATATGTAAAAGGTGGTAGCACAGGACCCACATATTTTCTAACAAGAATTCTTAGTTTCAAACGATATATTCAATAATATAACCTATATGAGTTGAGTATTATATCGACCTGAATATATATATATAGATATAGTATTATGTATATATATAATAATATATTATATATAATATATTATATATATATATATATATATAATATATATATTATATTATTATTATATATATATATACGGTATAATATAATAAGTATATATTATATATTTATATATATATATATATATATATATTATATATATATATATATATATTATATATATATATAGTATTATATATATAGTATATTATATATATATAGAAGCAATCTGGGACATCATAATCTAAGCGATCTTTGTAGGAGGGTGGTTGTGGCAGTCGGGGATCTTAGTGAGGTGTGGCCATTCTGAAGGGAGGGTGCTGAGATGGGAATATATATATATGATATATTATATATATATATTAATATATATATATGATAATATTATATATACATATATATATAATATAGTTATATAAATATTATATTATAGTTATTAGTTATATATATACTATATACTATATATATATATATATATATATATATATATATAATATCTATAGTATATATATATATATATATTTATATATATAATATATATATATATTATATATATATATAGTAATATATATATATAATAAATATAGGTATATATTATACCGTATATATATATATCAGTTAATATATATATATATATATAATATATATTATATATATAATATCTATATATATATTATATATTATATTATATATATTATAATATATATATACCAGTATATATAATGGAAAGTACCATAAAAATCAAAAAGTAATGGTTAGTAGTTACTAAAAGAAGCTCATTAAATAAAGAAGATTAATAATGTTATTTCAAAGATTTGAATAAAAGCTCAATTTCCATAAATGGCCAAATATATTTTCAACATGAATTGGTGAAAGAAGGGGAACGTTTTAAGAGAGAGATATTTAAAATTATAAAAACATAGATAGGATGATAGCAGAGAAATGAAGATGAAGAGAAAATGATGAATTGTTTTCTTAGGCATTGGGAATTTTCAAGAGAGATCACTAAAGAATTTATAATAGATTTTAGATCTAATGGAAGAATGTATTCACATGGAAAGCTAATAAAGATAAAGGAGGGAACAATGGTAAGGGAAAAAGAGAGATATGGAGAGATGGAAGGCAATATGTTTTGCAGAAATTAATTTAGATGCATAAATAGCAGATTTAAAATCCACTCTTTGCAGTATGGAAGATTTGAAAACTGCTGTAGTGAATATTAAAACCAAAAATCCAAAAGAGTGATTGGTGAGAATGGAATTGTGAAAGATAAATGCTGGTCTTTGTGTGAAATTCTATGAGAAGTAATAGGTTTAAATTATAGAATCTATGAATTCTGTGCGAAGTACTGCAAGAAATGTGTAAGTTTGTTTTCATTGTGATTCCATAAAAATACAGATAATATTAAACTGAAAATCTTTGGGCTTTTAGTATTATGAATCATTTAACCCCACCTCAAATAGGGTTTTACCTGTGAGTAGTTACAAATGTGTTAAAAAAATAAATGAAGTGAAAATAAAACTTTTAAAGGTTGTGTTGACCAGGAATAAAATTTGACAGTAAATTTCTGTATAAAAAACTGATTGGACATTATATGCAAAAATTTATTTAAAAATGAATTTGAAATATGAATATTTTGTAACTGAAAAATATGAAGAATCTAAAATGTTTAAGTTAGAATTATAAAAATGAGCTTTTTAATAAAAGGAAAATCCTTCTTTCCCTTCTGCACAACTAATTCTAAATGTTTCTAATTTGGAATGAAATATAATAATATATTTTAGTC
The DNA here is from genome assembly GCA_015478945.1 of Trachelipus rathkii. Classification (NCBI taxonomy): domain Eukaryota; kingdom Metazoa; phylum Arthropoda; class Malacostraca; order Isopoda; family Trachelipodidae; genus Trachelipus; species Trachelipus rathkii. Next base: position 6,398 of record JABUQX010089294.1, on the reverse strand, counting down.
ACAGTTGCATTTAAAAAGAGAAAGTTTCAATGGTTTTACAAATGAAATCTTATTTCCTTCATAGATTTTGTTAAGTTATTTCTCTAGTATTCTTTAAAGAGTTTCTTAAGAAATAAAATTTAATATATCTGTACTATAATATATTAAATCTCACATAGCCTCTGCCTTTTTCACAACTTGCTTTTTTAACTAACTATTTTTGTGCCAAAAGATTTCGCATGGCAGAGTCTAAAACAGTCGCTCTCCAAAGATTTTTTAAAAAAAAAAGATGTGCAAGGAAAGTTTTAGCTATATGTTTTATTCTAGTATTTACCTAATAATAATAATAATAATAATAATAATAATAATAATAATAATAATAATAATAATAATAATAATAATAATATTATTATTATAATAATAATCAATAATAATAATAATACATACATAATAATAATAATTAAAATAACTAATATAATAATAAATAATATAATTAATAATAATATAATTAAATAATAATATGAATCAATAATAAATAATAAATACTGAATAATTTAATAATAATACATTGCTGTAACGCAACAGTCCAAACGATTGTCTTCGTTGATTGAAGCAGTTAAGCTTAAAAATGAGGTATTTGCAGTATCAGCTATCCATTGACATCACTGACTCCAAAGCACATTCTGGGTTTAAATCAAACTATTAAAATCCATTTTAATTTAAATGTTTTAAATATTCCTGACATACTCTGTATTTCCTCCATAATTTAAAAACAATTTGAGATAATATTCATACAATTTCACTTTGTATCCATCTCTTAATAAAAGACTTTTTATAAATATTAGTATTAGTCCAATCCAGACTGACGCCTCAAAATCATCTCAATCTCCTTTTTATTAAGTGTAAAGTTTTTTTTTTTACAATGTTCATTGATCTTCAAATGAGATTACCTCTTTTAATGAATCTTTAACATAATTTGGTTTGATATTTGGTTGTATTACATCCCCTTAGACTTGCTTACATTTTTTTTATTTAAATTTCAGATCTTTCCAACAATGAAACCAAACTGTTGCTCTTACCAGATAACAGAAAAAATGAAGAGTTAGACAAAAGGCATCAATAAGTCAGGAAAAATGAGCGGAATCAAATGAAGAATTTGGGTTTGATGAAGGACTTGTCAACATGGAAATCATAAAATCTGAGAATCTGATGATTGCAGAGAAGTCTAGTTCTAAACTCGTAGATGTATGTTGATTCTTTTGTGTTATTTTTTTACTCAAGTTAGAAACATTAAGAGAACAGAAAATTATTATTATTATTATTATTATTATTATTATTATTATTTTATTATTATTATTATTATTATTATTATTATAATTATGAATTATTTATTATTTATTATTATTATTATTATTATTATTATTATTATTATTATTATTATTATTATTATTATTATTATTATTATTATTATTATTATTATTATTATTAAGTTCGTGTTAATGTTGATCAGAAACACATTGAGGTTTTGTGAGCAAATGAAATTAGTTTATTAATATCCAATTTGTAATTGTTAGATCGATCAAATAATTAAAAAGCTTAGGTAAATTTGTGTATATAATATTTTTTGTGTGGTGTATGTGTGTGTGTGCACCAATTAGCAAATATTGTCAGTGTTGAGTAATCACCCAATTCCTCTTTACTGATAACTCAATTGTTCTTATTCTATTCATCAGAAGGACACTGCCTTTAGCTCAAAAATATTGCAGATCTCCCCAGTTCATATGTCCGAGGTGTGGTGACACTCTCCACACGCCGTGCGGAACACATCTCGCCTCTGCTCGCATCCGAAATTGCAAGGGTTCTCATCAGGCGTCGTCTATGCACTGTCCTTCTTTTCTTTTGGAAAAGGAGATTCTCGAACAGTGCACCATACATAAGTTTGACTGCCGAGAGGCCTCTCGTCGCGCTAGGGAGAAATTTTCACACCTACCCCTCGCATTTGCTGCTGCAGCGACTAGGCCGGCCTCTGCCGCCCAACCTTCCCATCGCTCTCGTGCGCCTCCTGCGCCTCCACGAAATTCGCAGCTTTCTAGGTCGGATACCGTAACCACTACTGGTATAAACATTTCTACTCTGCCATCGAACTGCTCACCGCATTCTCCCGAAAATGATCCGTACTGTCGCTCATCAAAACTCCCCAGTCCTTACATCCATTCCCTATGGTGTGGCCTCGGCTGAAGTTCATGCCACACCCAGGGTTGTATGCTCTCCTTCAATTTCTGATTCTTCCCCAGATTTGGAAGCATCACCTGCGTTACTTACTACTCGACGATGACTCTCCTTTGACGCCTGTTTCACGTTAACGTCCGGCGCCCTTGTCTCCTGGGAAACCGCTGGAACGTTCTTCTCCTAGTATTGAGAACTCCTGAACGTGTCACGTTTCCTTTTGCGAGACGCCATTACTCTTTCACTATCGGGCGACGGATTTCTTAAAATCCTCGCCTTCTGCCCGTCCGACTGGGTCTCCTGGTGTTTTGCCCAAACGTGTCCGTCGCTCGAAACGCCATGGTGATGTGAAAAGCAATCCGTCCGTCTCAGCTATCTCATAGTTTATCGGGCCTCGCTTTTGCATCCAACACTCCGGTTCCTTATTCAAGCGATTCCGAGTCCTACTCTAATATACCAATAAACGTTACCACCGACTCTACATCTTCTGAGGTTCCCCAACTTGGGGTCCAGGTCCCGCCCCCGAGGTTAAAGGGTAAGGGTTTGCCCACTGTACCTCATGTCCTCCCTCACAGTGAGCCCGAATCTGTCCCTGTTGTTCGGAGGGATTCCGGAGCCATTGGGGGAGATACCACTGTATCGTCCCCTGCCTCGGCTCCGCTGTTCTTCTCTGAGCTGACCCCACAGGGCGTTTAACTTGTGGGGATGTGCTTCGGGCCTCCTCCGCCAATCCCTGCCATCCCTGTTGAGACTCCTCCATTCATAACGAGTCTTCAGCGGTGTGATACACCTTTGACTTCCACGCCAGTCCTGGACGATATTGGGGGTTCCCCTGTCTCCCCCGTTGAGAGTCGACCTTCTCTGCCCCTGGCGATGGTGTCTCCACCTTTGACGTTATGCTCGAGACCCTCTGATGTGGAGGTTGGTTTGGCCCGCCTTTTTGACGGGATCTCTCCCGCAGTGGTGAGGGAGCGATCATTCTCTATCTCAAGATAAACCTCCAGTGTCAATTCTCCATGACCTTCCTCTTCCGCCGGGCTATAAGGCGCCCCCTCGTGGGCCATCTAGTGACCCGCGCCTTCGATCGTCGCGTGCTTCTAAAAAGAAAGCTGACGCCCACCGCATAGCAACGATTGTAACTGATCGCTTGGTCTTCTTTCTTCAATGACTAAGTTTCTTCAATGGAATTGCCGTGGTTACTACCCAAACTTCGAAGAGTTGGGTAGACTTATTGAACTGCATACTCCAATGGCCATCTGCTACCAAAAACTGCAACTGCGTAACCGTGCTTTTCTGCCACCATCCAAATACAGGTTGCCTCTCGCTTCCCAAAATCGTGGCGCTAATGATAGGGGCGGTGCGGCGATTCTGTTCCACGAATCGGTTCCTTTCACCCATATCCCTTTTCCAACTCGGTTACTCGCGGTAGCTGCCCGTGTCCACCTTGATTCCCCATTTACTTTGTGTTCTGTATACCTTGCGCCTAGTTGCAGTTACGCGAGAGAGGATCTTTACGGACTGTTTCGAAACCTCCCTCCACCCTTGTTGGTTTTGGGGGAGTTCAATATTCGCCACCCCATGTGGGTGACCTCAGTTTTCGTACACTAAAATGTGGATTGCTGTTGGGTGTTTTGTAAGCTTTTTCGTGGATGCCTCAACACAGGCTATACCAAACTTCGAAAACGTTTTGACACATCGTACTTCCTCCTGTCGTTTGACATCTCCTTAGCTCTCTTTCGTTCATTGACAAATTCTGGTGGGACAAGTCTCTTTACCTTATTGGGAATGACCATTACCCTATCTACCTTACATCTCTTTGCCCTGATCGTCCTCCAACGTCTTATACCAGTTGGCGTTATGACAGGGCTGATTGGTCCTCCTTTCTCACTGCTACTTATGTCCCCTGCCTCCCTGCCACTGACGTCTTTCCTTCCCCTGCGGATGCGTTTACATATTTTGCGGATGTTGTTCTGGAGGCGGCGGAGGCCCATATCCCTCGCTCTTCTGCATGTCGTCGTTCTGCTACAACCGTGGTGGAACCGCAGAATTGCGACATCGGCTAAATCGTGCTAAACAGTTCAACTCATATCGCTTCATACGCATAAGAAAATACACTAACAGCAGTTCTACGTGATGCCTCTTTAAGGCCGCTGCTGCTCGGTCTCGGTGTCCTAAACAGGAGGACCAGAAACAGTATTTTCGAACTTACGTTTCCACGGTCAAATCAATCTACGCCATTGTCGTCGGTGTATGGTGTTGTGCGCAAAAATTTCTCTGCAAGCACTACAAGGGAGCCCACCGACGGTTCATACAAGCTGTGGCCCGCAACCAGTGTGGACATCGCTTTCCGCTCCGGGCAATGGTTGCCGATGACTGGATAACATTTGGGCTGCTTGCTGCAGCCTATTCTCAGGTCATCGTGAGCCTTTCCGATCGATCCGAGCCCGCGCACTCAATTCCAGGACTTTTCTGTTCCTCCTGGTGAGAGGATCCTTCTTATAATCGATTGTTTACGAGGACGGAATTTCAGGAGGCTCTCCGCCTTTGTAAGAATGGAGCGCCTGGCCCTGAGGGTATCTCCTACCAAATGTTACGTCATCTCCATGCTACTGCTTCGGCGTTTCTCCTCTCTTTATATAATCGAGTTTAGGGGGAGAGGGTCTTCCCCCCCAGTTTGGCTAACGGCTTATACCATTCCATTTCCAACCAGGTAAGGACCCCTACAATCCGCGGAACCAACGCAACGTCCCCATTTCTCTCTTGTCCACAACCTGTAAGTTGATGAGAAGCATGATGGCCTAATCGTTCTTCGACGTTGGAGGGCCTGCGTGCTTTTTTCGCCCATCAGGTTTGGGTTTAGGAATCATCGCTCCACACAGGAACCTCCTTCTCCGGTTGAACCACGATATCCGATGAGGACTTCCTCCTCTAATAAAATGTCCTGCGTTTTTTCGATCTAGAGAAGGCTTTTATGGATTCCAAATGGAAGAATGGGAGTTCTCCATACCTTGCACCTCGCTGGGCCTTAGGGGACAGCTTCCCATCTTCCTTCAGATCTCTTATGTGGGTCGATCCTTTCCAAGGTTCGCTGTGGTACCATCTGTCTCGTCATTTGACACTGGTCGAGGGGGTCCCGCGAGAAGTGTGCTCAGCGTCTGCTTTCGCGTGTTGGTTTCAATGGTGTCATTGCTAGCACCCCATCTTCCGTTCGGTGCTCTCTATATGTGGACGACTGAGCGTTGTATGTTTTCTGGAGTGAACCTTTCATAGCATGGAACGTCAGCTGTCAGCTGGCCGTCAATAGGGGTGACTTCGTGGAGTGATTCACGGGGTTTTACTTTTTTCCGTCACTAAGACGAAAACCGTGCTTTTCCGTAGAGGTGGTAGCGGGATCCTTAGGAAGTGATTTGTTTCCCTTGCTGACCTTGTATGGCTCCCACATCCCACATGGTAAGTTTTTGGGTATGAATTTTTTTTACGAAAGATTGTCATCATCCCCATATCCATCATCTGAATGTGATTTTCCATCGACTACTGGATTTTCTTGACATAACTTTTACTACTTGGGGTGAGGCAGAAGCCAACTCAAACTCTTCATATCCATGGGGAGATCAAGATTGGATTATGGCTGTTCGATATATGGCCAGACATCTAAATATTCCTACGCATCCTGGACCCCATCCAATCCAAAATGAAGATCTTCTCATTGCAATCAGGCCTGATCTTCACAGGAGACACTGGAGTCTGATCTTTGTCTTTGAGAAAGGAATATTTCATGTATTCCTTATATGGATGATTAGCCTCCAGCACCATCGTTTTTACCTCATACTCTTGATTCAGTACTCTTTGCCCACCATTTTTGCAATTTGCATCCATGGTGGTTGACATCTTTGAATTCCCCTGCATCCCACTTTGAGCTCTTTTGTCTTATTCTTATAATGATTCCAATGAGATGTAGTTGCATCCACCATCACATTTGTAACCACCCTTCCCTCTATGCTGCTGTCTCTTCACACCTTGCGACTCACACTGACTCTATTGCTGTCTTTACTGATGGCTCTAAGATGATGGATGTTATGGAAGTATTAGTCATCTTTCCTGATTGCACATTATCCTACTTTGTAATCTTGTTAATCAATTTTTACTGCAGAGCTAGTGACGTTGCTTCTTGCATCCTAAAGGATATTAACTTT
>JABUQX010089293.1:37500-42361 GCA_015478945.1 Trachelipus rathkii | reverse complement strand
GTTGTACTTCGTTCGATCGGAGATTGGGTGTTTAACCGTTTTCGCATTTATCATTGAAACGCTTTCGCGTTTCGTGCGCCGCTTCATATAACAACATATATATATATATATATATATATATATAATAATAGCAACCATATATATATATACTACTATATTCTTTATGCTATATATTGAAATTGTATATCATTTTGTGCTGACATCCTCATCCGCATCCGCATCCGCATCGCGGAGCATCCATATTTGCTGCACCGCTAATATATATATATATATATATATATATATATATATATATATATAACTATATATATATGTAACATATATATATATATAATAACCAACATAAATAACTATATATATAACTATATCTTCTTATATTACTATATATATATATATATATATAAAATCATCATCATCATCATCATCATCATCATCATCATCATCTCATCATCATCATCAACATCATCATCATCATCATCAACATCATCATCTCATCATCATCATCCCCACATCTCTCATCAGATTGGGGTGGGGGAACATGCATCGGAAATAGAATAGTTAAGTAAAAGAACTTGACCTAAGTCGAAAAGAAAGTCATCCTTATACCCTCCCCTCATACCCCCTCATTGCCCATCGCAGCCAAAATTCACCTCTATAGAGCTTCATACACCAGGAAAGACCCACCATGTGGAAACTCGTCAGTGTTCTTCCCCTGGGGTAGGTCCACAACCAAGCTTCCTCACAAAGCCACCTCACACACACTCTTATTACGCCCCATTCTTCTCGCTAGGTCAAAATTCCTATTCCTTTCCTTTTGACACTCCTTTACTGACTAAATCCACGTTTTCTTAGATCCCTCAAAGGTCGCTTCCCAACACACTCTGCGCGATACAACAGCTTAACCAATCGTCTACCATCCATCCTTTTCAAATGACCAAAGCACCTGAGTATAAACTCTCATTTATTTCTCTAATTTACTCATTTCTTCACACCACATAACTCCCCAACATATATATTATTTTATCAATTATTCTCACACCTAACACGTTCTTAAGATTATCCATCTTAACAGATTTAAACTTCTTATTCTACACCATAGTTTAGCTACTATACATTAACACTGGTAACAACATACTCCTTTGTACAGCCCTAGCACTCTCAGGACTTAGTCCCTCCATTTCACCAAATATTTATTTGCACCAACCGCCCGCCTACCACTCACAACTTTCCTACTACTCAGCCTCATCCGTTTCCTTTACATCCAACATATAACCTAAATATTTACACTCCGATACTTGTTTCAGCTGCCAACCATCCAACATGATTTCACACTTCGAACTCTCCTCATCTACCACCATCACATTGCCCTTATCAGCATTCACTTTCAAACTCCTCCTTTACACACTCTTCCAACCAACTTTCTCCAGATTCACTCTCAAAACCAAATCATCTGAAAACAATGAGAAAGGCACCCTCCACTCTCTGCAATTCTCTATCAGTCTGACACCCTCCTCTGCCAACCCCTACCTTAAATTCTTTCTTCATCACACCCATTTAGAAATCAGATTGTTATGGAGAAATAACATATCCCTCTCTCACTCCGCTTTTAATTTTAAACCATTCACTCTCCACTTCGTTTACTCTTATATACGCTTCACAATCCACATATTTACTTTTAATTCTATTCAGAAACTTGACACCAACACCAAATATCATTAAAAACCGCCACAGAGCTTCCCTGTTAATCCTGTCATACGCCTGTTGCAAGTCCTTAAAACCTAAGTAAAGTTTCATCATATTCCCATCCATTTGCTTTAATGCAAAGATTTGATTTATATATCTTCTGCCACTTCTAAATGTACTTTGTTCTTTACCAATCAACCCCTCAGTTATCCGACACCCTCTTTCAACCAAATTACCAGCATATATCTTCCCTACAATACTCAATAAACTGATTCACCTATAGTTTCTACAGTTCCCTTATCACTTTACCCTTATACAAGAGTACTAGCACTGCTCCCCTCCAGTCATCCGGAACTACACCTTCCACAAACGCTTTGTTGCACAACTTCCAAATCCAGTCAATCACACTCTCACTTTCATTCTTGATCATTTGACCAGTAATTTCATCTATACCTACTGATTTACCATCCTCCAATTTTCTCACTCTGCCTATTACCTCTTCTCTACTAATTACCTTATCCCTCAAATACCTGCTTATTCTTATATTACTAAGCCCACACACACACTTTCATTATCACCCCTTTATCACTGCCAATGTATTGAAGATTTTCAAAATCCCTCCACACTCTCCTCTCGTCCATATCATCAGTTATGAAGGCATCATATCATGCCTATTCATTATTCTATATATATATATATATATATATATATATATATATATATATATATTGTGTGTATATATGTAATATATCTTCTTCTTCTAATGTATATTATTTTCAAAAATGTATTATGTTATATGCACATATAATAATAATAATAATATAATAATATATAATAATATAATAATAATATATATATATAATATATATATATAATAATAATATATAGCATAACATATAATATATAATAATAATAATAATAATAATAATATATCACTAATATTAATATATATGGAAATATATATATATATAATAATAATAATAACAATAATAATAATAATAATAATAATAATAATAATATAATAATAATATATATAATATAATAATAATAATAATATATAATAATAATATATATATATATATATGTAATAATATGTAATAATAATAATAATGGTAGCATTATTCTGGATGAGCATACCTAACTCTTTTGTATCATAACAAAAACTGTTGTAAAAATTCTAATAATATATAATAATAATATATATATATATATATATATTGATAAACTTTACTTCATTTGCTACAGGAAACTAAAACTTCGTTTTGATATTAAAAGTTTCATTCATTCTTTAAAATGTAAAAAAATTCCTCCCCACAAAAAAACAAAACAAAAATAATCAGAAAATCAATTTCACAATTGTAATAAAGATTTTGAAGCTATTGCAATTAAAATTGATAATAATATTCGATTAATTCGTATATTATTTAAATACCTACTTTCATAGGGTTGTTCACCGCCCAGTATATTTCCCACAAAAAAATGCCGTAGGACCAGAAACATCGCTGCGGGTCGACCATTTTGGGGATTTCCAAAAGCTTCTGAAGGGCCGTCCATTTCCATGGCATTTTTATATCATCTTCATTTTCTAAGTTGAGATCCTAGTTCAAAGTATATATATATATATATATATATATATATATATATATCAACCATAATAATATATATATATGTATGTAATAACATAACTCAGGGGACATAGTAATAATATATATATATATCTTATAATATAAATCTTCGCTATAACATATATATACCTGCGCGCATAATAGCCAACAACAACTGTAATATATAACCTTATATATATGTTGTATACTGCTGTAATAACCTTAACCTTAAAAACCATATGTATATATAGATATATATTCAACCAGCGCTTACACTCTTAATCGCTAACTACTATATACTCTTCTACGCCATATATGTATATATACTGCCTTATATAACCTATAATATATATATTTATTAAAAGTTCACACCTCACGGGCGCAGCCCTATTCAAGGGGAACTTCCTCTAGGTAATTTCTACCTGGGATCCGAACTAGTTCAGAACCCTTGTCTCTTGCCATGCGACTCCGTTTATATTTTGTAAACATTTTAACATCCCTTTTGCCTTTCAAGTCTTATATTAAGAAAGTTTAGGATGTTTTATGATATTTTGCAATTTTTCTTTCTTTTTTTATTCTATATATATTTTTTTTATTTCATTATAGAACTTCCTAATGAAGAGAAGCACCAGTTCCTCAAAACGTTAGTAGCTTTCAGAAACTGAGCAAATAATTAACTCGCTCAATGATCCCGTTAGTTTTGCTATACATTCACTAACCGTGACGTCACGATTCACAACTGACAAAGATAAATGCTCCAACAATTATGTCACAGAGACGTCATAACTTTGAAGGTTTTTGCCCTAACTGAAGTCCAGGATGAAAAAAAAACCATGGTTTATTTGAAAAACAATGGTTTATTTAAAAAAACAAAACATTTTTTGTTGTTGTCTTTTTTATTTGGTTTTAATCACTTTCTAAACAATACGAGTATTTTAGATTTTTTTTTTGATATAGTATGTAATTACATCATTTATATTAACGTTTCTTTAAGTTTTTGAATTAAGACATTTATTTTAAGCATTCATAAACCATCAATATAATTTTAAACAAAGACACTTTTGCACTTTTCTTTAAAATACATATTTAGGAGTATTTTCTCTCTCTCTCTCTCTCTCTCTCTCTCTCTTCTCTCTCCTATATATACTATATATATATATATATATATATATATATATAATAATATATATATATATAATATTTTTTCTTTATATATATATATATATATATATATATATATATATATATATATATATATATATATATATATATATATATATATATATATATATATATATATATATATATATATATTTATAATTTAAATATAAAATATAATAATAATAATAATATATATATATATATATATATATATATATATACATATATATATATATATATATATATATACGAGTATATGGAGGCATACCTAAAACTGACAGACCTCGAATTCGACTCTGAACCTCAAAACTTGTACTTCTTAGCTTGCACCCTACCTTGTCAGACTGTTTCTTCTCTACCTATCAACTTCAACCTTTTACTCCTGCCGGATGTCTCCACTCTTTCAGCTTGCA
>JABUQX010089293.1:22500-30000 GCA_015478945.1 Trachelipus rathkii | reverse complement strand
CATTATGAATCTCTGAGCTCATCGTGGTCTGAAGTCAAACACACAAACACAATAATAATATTATTACATATATATATATATATATATATATATATATAGCAGTATATATATATATATATATATATATATATATATATATATATATATATATATATATATATATATATATATATATATATATATATAAATATATATATATATATATATATATATATATATATATATATATATATATATATATATATATATATATATATATATAGTATATATATATATATATATATATATATATATATATATATATATATATATATATAGTATATATATTCTAGCATTTATCGTGTCCACTATTGTCTTAACTTTACTATATTTATTTATTTATTTATTTATTATTATTATTATTATTATTATTATTATTATTATTATTATTATTATTATTATTATTATTATTATTATTATTATTATTATTATTATTATTATTATTATTATTATTATTATTATTATTATTATTATTATTATTATTATTATTAGTGGACAGAAGCAAGTTTAAGATTTTATAATTTTGTTACAGTGCGAAAAAAAAATGTCGCGACGAAAAACTGACAAAATTGTTACAACGAAAAAATGACAAAATGTCTCATCTATTATTGTTACTTTCTTATAAGCGACATGACTTTTCGGTGTTAAAAGATTTATTATAATTTTGTAATTTGTTCCAATGATTCGTTAGGACATTGTTTCAATTTATTTGAATGACATATATATATATATATATATATATATATATGTCTATATATATATATATATATATATATAGTATATATATATATATATATATATATATATATATATATATATATATATATATATATATATATATATACTAACCTGTCTTAAATGTTTTGATGGCAACGTATTCTTTAAAGCCTTTCCAACGTCCTTTCCAAACTTCCCCATAATACCCAGACCCAATAAGTTGATCCCATGTAATATCCTTGGGCTCCACTTTCCACTGGAAACTAATCCGTCTCTTAAACTCTTCATCCTCTGATTTATCCTTTTGTTTCTTAGATTGGTTTTTGTCCTTTTGTCCTTTCGATTGGTTGTCCTTTTGTCCTTTCGATTGTTTCTCCTTTTTCTCTTCCGAAGATTCATTATTATTATAGAAGCTGAATCTTTTGATGAAAGTGAAAACTTTTCCTTGAGGTTTTTCCTGCACATTTTCACTGTTAATCGCAGTATGGTTTTCTTTTGTTGATTGTGTAGTTTCAACAGTAAATAGTTTACTACTACTGCTACTATTATTATTATTATTATTATTATTATTATTATTATTATTATTATTATTATTATTATTATTATTATTATTATTATTATTATTTTATTATTATTATTATTATTATTATTATTATTATTATTATTATTATTATTATTCGTAGAAAAAATATTATTAATATCATTGTTAGTAGAAATAATAGTAGTTACATTTTCACTGTTGATATTACTGATATCTGGATACTTAAAACTGGACGAAGACTGCTTCAAAGTTGAAGCAGCAGGAGAAGTGTTTTGGTGAATTCGGTTTGTAATTTCTTTAGAAGAAGATGAAGTATCTTGTGATTTAAAACTGGTCCGTCTATTAGAGAAATCAGGTTCTAGACTATATCCTAAACAAGAAGTACTATCAACTCTGTCAGTATCAGTATTGTAGTAAAATCGTAAGTAAGCTAACTGATCACTTCTTGGTGAGGTGACATTTGGTGAGGTGACATTGATAGACTGTAATTGAGTTTTAGGTGATGCTCCTTGCCACTCTTCTGACACTGAAACTGGGTTACGATCTTGACTCGTTGTGGAAAACATAGGGCTAATCATTCTAATATTTGTTTGGTGAATATCACTTTCTTCTCTTGGACCCTCACCGCTATTAATTATAAATTTTTCAGTATTACTACGTCTCACTGATAAAGATTCAGATCTGTCTACTGTTTCAAGACTATATCATTTCATCTGTTACTGTGTAAGACAGTATCATTTCGTATGGTTGATTGTACAGAACTTGAAAATGTACTAAGTGAAGAAGACCCAGGGGAAAATTCATCTGTTTCATTCAAAAAATTCATAGGAGTGGATGTATTGCTATTGATGTCGCTATTGTTAATACTGATGGGCTGGGCAAACTCAGTTGTAAAATCTGCTTGCCATTTTAAATAATTATCCATGAAATTATCTCTATTACTCAGTAAAGAAGACGGATTTATATTCTGCGTATTATTTTCATGAAGGGGCTTAAGCATTGAACTAGATACAGAATTACCTTTGCCAAATACATTGGCCTTTGTTATCTGAACAGGTAGACTACCTTTTAGCAATTGCCTATATTTTACTTGCATATCTTTCAAACTTTTAGCTAAAATTTGAAGCTCTGCCGCTTCACAATTCTTTCTACCCAAAGAAAAACTTTCACTTGTGTAACTACTTTCACAAGATTTACTTAAGTTAATCTTAAAGGTACAGTATAAATCTTCGAACTTATCAAGTAAACTTATTCTTTCTTTCTCTAAAAATGTGGTTCTATTTTTCATTACAGACTTTGATGAGGCAAATATCTGCCTCTTCGCCGTGATAGATAAGGAATCATTTTTAGAGGGGTTTGAATGCTCTGACAAACTTTGAAAATTCGAGGTCTGAACTTCTTTGCTACTGTCTGGCAAGCAAGTTGAGTTTTGGATCATGGAGGTTGTAGAATTGGTTTTCGATTGGAGGAACTACAGAAAATTATATATATATATATATATATATATATATATATATATATATATATATATATATATATATATATATATAATAGTATATATACTATTATATAATATTATATATACTTATATATATATATATATATAATATATAATATATATATATATATATATTATATATATATATAATATATAATATATATATATATATATACAAATAGGAGCGTTTATAGAGTTGTCCGGCAGGCACTTCTTTCTCACCACCTCAAGCACTATTACATAATCACACTCTTCCAATTTTTAAAATAAAATGGCACAAACAAACATAGCCTCGGAAGTGTCAAGAGTGTTTGCTTCAAAACATGGCACAAACAAACATAGCCTCGGAAGTGTCAAGAGTGTTTGCTTCAAAACATAGCCCCTCATCCACTCCTTCTCCATCATTTCCTGAGATTTGACGGCTTCTGATGATGGGGATAGTGCGACCGAAACATTTTCGACTTGTTCTGGTAAATACGATCTTCTTTTTACATAAATTTTTGCAACATTGACGGTCTCTATAATCTAATTTTGACTTTGTTGAACATCACCTTTCTTCCTCTTCTGTTCCCTTCTTTCATCAATTCTAAATATACAGTTACTGAATTCTCCTACTATTTTCTCTATTTAGAATTACCTTGAACACTTGAGGCAACTTCCTACCTGAATAACTGATCGTACTGGAGATAAATCCAACATATTATTTTTCAACTTCCAATTCTTATCCTTTAAATACTTTCGACTTCTGAGTTCCTCGGATCACCTTCTCATCTCTGTATCCTATTTTCTTTATTAAAATCTTCTGTGGGAACGGAACCTCCCTTTGCTAAGGAGACGTTTCAGGCATACTTTGGTGCTACTAACTAGTCAGATTGTTCAGACTGTTCAGACAGGTCAAACTGGTCAGAATGGTCGTACTTCTTTGATTTCCCCATAGAATTATAACTGATTCGATGGGAGGAGTCCCTTGGAGTGCGCATATAGCATAAATAAAATGATTCACTCTAGTGTGTGGAGGCACACATTCCTTTTACTTTCCTTCCAACCAAAACAAATAAACCATGGTTAACAGTTTGTTCTCTTTTTATTCGCCTCAACGACAACTTATTTATGTTCCAATTTAGTATTTCTTCTAAAGATGTGATTCTCTCTCTCTCTCTCTCTCTCTCTCTCTCTCTCTCTCTCTCTCTCTCTCTCTCTCTCTCTCTCTCTCTCTCTCTCTTCCCCCTCTCTCTCTCTCTCTCTTCTCTCTCTCTCTCTCTCTCTCTCTCTCTCTCTCTCTCTCTCTCTCTCTCTCTCTCTCTCTCTCTCTCTCTCTCTTTCTCTCTACACCCGCATGCTGTCTTTCTCTCTCTCTCTCTCTCTTCTCTTCTCTCTCTCTCTTCTCTCTCTCTGAGCTTAGCACTAAAAAGGCATGCAGGCGTAATGGTATTCCATCATTGGTTCTTAAAACTTATGTTTTTGAACTTTCACCCTTCCTTGGTAATTTATATAGTATACACCTTTCAACTTTAACCTTTTCTTCTTTCTGAAAGCGTGTAAGAATTCAACCTGTGTTGAGATAAGGGGGACCTCCCCCTCCCTCAGCCCTCCAACTATCATCCTATTACTTTATTCTTAGTACTTTCCAAAGTTTTCAAATCTACCAATAACAGGAAGATTTGAAACATCTTAAATCTTATAATTTTATCTCTGATCTTCAGTATAGTTTCCGTAGGATGCTTTTACTGGTGATCTTTATCTTTCCTCTGACTCTTAGCTCTCTGCTCTATGGCATTTTGGTGAATCTTTTGCAATGGCGTTGGATATATCAAAAGTTTTTAATTGGGTCTAGAACAAAGGTATGATTACTAAATTTCTCTCTTTTGGTAGCTATTCTTCTCTTTGATTTCCTTCCTTTCCGGTCGTTGTCGTAAACGATCATCGTTCATACTTTAAATATATCAGTCATGATGTTTCTCAGGGTACCTAACCTAACCTAACCTAACCTAACCTAACTACTGTTCTTTCCCTAACTCATTTTCTACTTTTTACCAATTACTTTCTCTTTGTCACTTTATCATTCTTCTACTCCTATGACGTCGAGTTTTCCCTTCGTTACTCCTTTCATTTGTAAAGACGCTCCAACCAAATGCAAATATCCCATACTAGGAGAGTGGCCTTGGACCAACTAACCTCTAATATTTTCAATTTTCTAATTGGGACAGAGAAAACTTCTCTTCAATGCCTCAAAAACTCTGCTCCTTCATCTTTCTACTCAATCGACATAATCTTCCACACAACTATAATATTGTTCCAAAAATACACAACTCAAAGTTTTGACTGTCCTTAATATTCTTGACTTTATTTTTCTCGTGATCTTTATTTGAATGATAGCAATTTGTATCATAATAAGCAAGTTTTAAAAAAGTTGGGTGTTCTGAAGCGTCTTCAAAATTTCTTCACACCACCCCAGTTGCTTGTTCTTTATAGGGGTATCGATCGCTTTATAAGGGTATCGATCGCTCCCTATATGGATTTGTACCTCTCACATCTGGGGTGGTTCCACTCACAAAATTCTCCTTGAAAAGTTGGAGTTTAGGACTATCATCTTAACTCTTCCGCTGTCGCTGACTGGTCAATTTCTTTCTTCCTGTCGAATTGTTAAGTCACTTTCCTTATTATTGTCCCTATTTCAATGGACATTGCTCTTCTAAACTCTCTCTCTCTCTCTCTCTCTCTCTCTCTCTCTCTCTCTCTCTCCTCTCTCTCTCTCTCTCTCTCTCTCTCTCTCTCTCTTACAATTGACACTGTTCTTCTGAACTCTCCAGTTGTACACCTCCTCGTTTGTAGCATGTCTTCTACAGTATCGTTTATTCTCTGTCCACCTCTTTGACCCCAGACTCAACCGCTAGTTTTAATCTCTCTCGTACATGCACTTACTTGCATCTTACTTATAATATCTTCCTGTTTTATATTTTCCTACAATCTTTAATTATTATAAAGCTGAACACTTTTGAAGCCAAATTTAGCATGAAAACTATGGCAGTCGCATAACTCTTTCGTGTTTGAAAGTTATACATAATCGTGATGAGACAGCCAGTTTTAACAAAGCCATGATACAGCAGAAGCGTTTTATCATGTCATACGCACTTGCCTGCATAGTCACGCAGAATGTGCAGAATGAGCGTAAATAAAATAATGTTTTTAACTTAAGTAAGTTAGAAAAATAGAAAAAGAAATTGTGTTCCAGAATTTACCAGTGAAGTACATAGCTGTTTAAAATGGATGAATCTTACCTTGTAATGAAGAATTCTGCATATAGGGTGAGGCAGAGCCGATTGAGATATTTTGAAGAGTTATAAAAATGTAATGGGAGTACATAGAGATGACATGTTGTTATTCTCGAGGTTGGGAGTTCTTACCATTTTTAATCCTTAATCCTTAAGTTCTGAAAATAATGCCCTCAAGATGGCCCCCATTATTAGCAACACACTGATGGAGCCGTTCTCTGAAGTTTTGAACAGCACGTTCCCACATATAGTGTGGTATTGCGTTGACTTCTTCAACAAATCGCTCCCTTAGCTCTGGTAGAGTGTGAGGGTGACTTTTAAACACCTTTTCTTTCAGATATCCCCACAGAAATAAATCGCAAATGCTCAAATCAGGTGACCGTGCAGGGCCAACCCTACATCACCCCTCAGAGAGACCAGACGTCGGGAAACAATTCTTTCCAAAACAGTGAGTGTGTTTCGGGCATGTGAGCTGTAGCCCCATCTTGTTGGAACCACAAGTCCCCAACCCCAAATCCTCAACAATCTCTTTCCATTTTTGGATGTACGAAAGTGTTCAGCATGGTGACAAAACGTTCGGAATTTACGGTAACAGTCACTCCTTCCTCCGCAAACACCTATAACACCAAACCGTGATACGGCACATCATACCGTTAGTTTAGGGGAATGTAGTGGCCTTTCCTGGATAACTCGGGGTATTTAATGCCCAGTAGCGGAAATTTTGCTTATTGACAACCCCACATAGGTGAAAAATGTGCCTCATCGCTACTGGAAGAAGGCTGCCTCGGGAGATCTGCTGCAAGCTTTTGCGCACCACAGTCTCGGCGGTTTACCATAATTCTATCTTCCTTTCAATTCCTGATGAAGCCATCATTATTTTATATGGATGGAAATGTAAATCCATATGCAGAATCCTTCTCAAACTGCGGTCGGATATTCCCAAAGCAACAGCATGCCGTCGGGCAGAACGTCGATGCGACTGCACTACCACTGCTCTTACTCGCTCCACATTTTCTGGTGTTCTGATGGATCTGCGTCGGCATGTGTATCTGTTCGTAGTGTACTACGTTGTTGGACTCTTAATTGTTACCAGGACCGAATTCGTGTTTCGCCTGAGGGAACGGATCGTTACGACGGAATGGTTGAACGGTCGACCAAAAAAGCTCTTGCGTGACGATCACAGAATTGTTGTTTTCATAAAACGCCCGCACGGCAAAGCCCGTCCCGTCTACACCATGTTCGATACTAAAATGGGAATGTCGGCGGAAGAAAACGAGACCGCGAGCATCTGCCTCCCCCGACTCACCCCCCAACAGTAAACCCCCAAAACTGCTCAATTGGTTCTGCCGCACCTTGTATATACGAGAATTAAAATTAAACCCCATTCACTAGATATTAAGTGTTCAACTTGAACACTTTCAAGAGCCTTATAT